>JAPDOI010000351.1:657500-751527 GCA_029168955.1 Aplectana chamaeleonis
TGTGCACTCTGTAATTGCAGACCTTTGTGTACAACGTAGCAATGCGCATTACGCCGCAGAAAGAAGAATGTCTTTGAAACGAGCTCGAGAACGGTAATTTACAGAATTTGCCGCACTTCGGATTGACTTTGTGTGCTTGCACAACTGAACCAGATTTATTGCTTTTCTCGCTATAATTTGCCGCTGTCCGCCTTTTCATGTGTCAACATGTGCGGCAGGCAAACTTTATGTCTACAACAAAAAATGTTGGGGCAAAACTATTCCTGAGCCGATTCTATGTATGCAGAGACAACTTGATAATTTCCGCCCGGGGCGGAAATTCGGGGGTCTGGGGGCGAAGCCCCCAGCCAGCCGTCAGGCGGGCGGAGCCCGCTGGACGGCTGGTCCATGTTAAAGAATAGTGTCACTGAAATACGACGTTTTGATGCGTTTCTCACCGTTTCTCCGTAATTTCGATAAGACTTGGACGCCAACGTATTGTTTTGAGTGCAACACTCGGGAACGAAGGTCATCGCGAACACTGCCTTTAAAGGCACAATCCGAACTCAGAACTGTTATTCAGTTTTTCTGCTCAGTTTAGAGAGAATTCCGCGCTGATCACATTATTGTTTCTAGATTCGCTCAGAACCCTCTACGAACGGAGTTATGGCCCCTCAAAGATTGTAAATTTGAACGGTGAGAATTTCGTGGACGAGTTGTCTCGGTCCTGATTTCCCTCGTCGCTCGCAGCCATCGCACTGGAGCAGACCACACTGTAAAAATAGACGGATAACAAATGGAAGAACCTATATTTTGATCAAATCCATGGCGCGTCTTGTCCCTATTGAGACCGAAACCCCTGAAGTGGGTGGAGCGAATTCTGATTCTCGGGGGGGGGGGGAGGCGGAAGGAATGGTAGCTCGATTTTGTTCGCCTATTCGGAGGAGATGAGACTCAGCGTTTTGCAGGGTTGCTACACGCACCGGCTGGACCATAACATCAAAGTTTGCCGACGACCTTGGACTGTGCTTTTAAATGGATTTAATGCCGATTTGTGCTTACTAGATCATACCCGTTATCGACTGATTGTTGCTGTGCCTACACAGTTTATGTGTGAATAGCTGAGGACTGCGGACCGTGATGTCGGTGGTGTGATGGTAACACTCTCGCTCGGAAACGTGCAATGCAGGCTCGAGTCAGGCTACGGCGCGAGGTGTGATACAACCCAACATTGGTCCGACCCCTCAACCGAATGAAGCGATTTGCTTAGCCCGCCCCCTGGGAAAAAGTGATGGCTACGACAGGGGGGGGGGGAAGTCCTCACTTCGTAAATTTTTATAGTGAACGAATTTTTTAGATCAAGACTACATCAAGGCCTAATAATGCAATGAATGAATTCCTCTAAAGGCCGGGACACCCAAAGAATTATTTTTCCGTTTTTATGCTGGTCTTGGAGAGAGTCATACGCTGATCACAGGGGTATCTCTGAAATTGTCCAAAACCCCATATGGACAGAGTTATGGCTCTTCAAAGATGCCTATATTCTGAGGAACGAGTTGTCTCAGGCCCGTATTCCTCTTCATTCGCAATCGTTTCGCGAGAGCTGACCAGGATAGCAAGACAGTCCGGCAATGAAATGAAGAATGACGACTTGTTGAGAATTCCCCCATTGATCTAGCCGCTATTGAGTTCGGAAAGCTGGTAGGGGGTGTGGCCTGTGGTGGTGAACAAACTCAGGAAAACTGGGGATCGGAGCCCCGTCCGACAGCCGTCGGAGCGGTCGAGGACGTGGGCTCTGACAGCCAAAGTGGGCGGAGTCGTTCCCCACTGCTGCTGCCTTCGGTGCCCCTGCAGCTGCGTTCAGTGCCATTGCTCCGGCACTTCTTAGGTGCCCCTGCTGTCGCTTTTGCTGCCTCTGCTCCAGGCATTGCTCTATAATTTGTTGATCAATGACGTGATTGCATGCGCGCTGACATGTTGATAACGCTGCAGGCCGTTGGTCTGCGCTCGCACAGTATGCAAGTCGAAAGCAGGCGCTGGATTTTTCTGCCGGTGCACCGGCTGTCCGCCAGCCGGATCCATATCTGACGCATTCGGCGACGCTCCGATCCCTAGTTTGCCTGAGAAGGAGGTCGGGCCTGTGGTGGTCGCTTATGTGTCGCTCATTGAAGGAATTGCGATCTCGCACTTGACAGGTGCTATATAGGAGGGTTCTACTACACAACCAAATGAAAAACACAAAATCCATGTTTGAGGGTGTATTGTGTTTTTAATGCCCGTTTCTGCGCTATCCTAGTTTAAAGCCATTGTACGCGCTTGAAACCACTCACCGTTTTTTTGAGTTTAAATCATTGGTCGGGCCCACCTAAGAACGTAGGTAGAGTTTGATGGGTCCCCAACGCATTATTGGGAAGATATGGGAGATCGAATGCCTCGAATTCCATCAGAGGCCGGCCTTCCGGCGACATGTCGCATAAATAGAGAAGGGCAAGTAGTAGTTTATCAACACGTTATATTGCGTAAATGAACTGAAGTTGACGTGTTATTTTCTGTTAAGCTACTTTCCTTCCTCTAATTATGCCACATAGTTGTTTAAAGACTGGCCTCTTCTGGGGAATTGAAAGCTTTCGATCTCCCATGTCTTCAATAATGCGCCGGGGACCCAAGAAACTCTACCCACGTTCTCTGGCGGGTCCAATCAGTGATTCAAACCCAATAAACGGTAGATGGTTTTCACCGCGTACGATGCCTTTAAATTTCACCGCTAGACCGAGCCGCCGCACATCATGAGAAGCAGCAGAGCGGCACAGTGCAGTGCCCTTAGCAATACTAAATACGACACTCATTATGCAGTGGAAATAGTACGAAAAGACCTGAAAGTATTATGCCGCTAGAAACAGGCATTATGGGCGCCTGTCGATTGGTACGGGATATTCCGAGGAGCTCTTTTAGCAAGCATTACTATAACTCACCTATTTGAAGGCAGCAGACACGCTCATAAACGGTATCGATTTTATGACATAAATCGAAGGTCTGAAGCTGGTAGTACCTGAAAATGACGAGAAACCCGACGAAAACTGTATAGGGGTATAACGGTTGTTTTTGTTATCAGGTGATAGTGAACGAGATACACCGCAGCATTGAAACGTCGAAACAGTCAATATTGCCGACAAAACGGTCGAGTTTGCGAGGCCAATAGATTTTTACAGCCTGTACTAGAAGTATACATTGGATCGGACTCACTCATTTTCGGATATGCATCAGAATGAACAGGAATTTTGGTGATTCAAAATCCGATTCACCGAAAAAACATTAAAATCCGAGTCATCGAAAAAACGCTGAAATCCGTTTGATTCAAAATCTGAATCACCTCACCCAACACCCAACAGATAATAATTCGGATACCGATTATCGAAACATGTCCTGATTCGGATTGCATAATGAGTGTTTCACTCTACTGTAGCCATGCAGATCAGGGCTGTGCGTAACTGAATTTTGTAATTTTGTAAATCGTAAATCGTAATTTTTAAAACTCCTCGTAATTCGTAAATCGTAACTGATAATGAGTAATAATCCCACACATAGCCCGAACCTCACTCGATGTAGGAACGTCTCAGAAGTTCAGTGAAGGAAGTGTTTCTACATATATAGAAGGATGTTTACGGTTGAGGTTCGAAATGAAACTGTTTTAAGCGATACTTGAAGGAATTCCCAGTATACATAAGTGGGATAAATACCAATGAAATAGACAAAACTGAAACTCTACGCGTATTCAAGTACCAAACCTGTGCCACGTATGCCCAAGTTTTGAAATATAGAAAATCACAAAAACATGAAGAATCATCGCCTCACCAAACACAGTTTAATCCAAGATAACGAGGTCAACACTGTGATGAGGAAAAAATCGTGGTTCGATAGTTTAAGACACGATCGATCAAGGTAAGGATACTTGGACAAGGTGGTTTTTTTCGAAGGAGATATATGTACTAGAGTATATCAAACGAATAAAAATTTTTGAATATTCGAATAAACGAATAATTCGGAAATTTGACTCTATAGAATATTCGAATAAACGAATTATTCGAAAAATTGACTTCTCCGAATATTGGAATAAACGAATTATTCGAAAAATCGACTCCTCCGAATATTCGAATGAACGAATTATTCGAAAATTTGACTTCTCCAAATATTCGAATAATTCGAATATTCGGCCAAAATCGCGAGTATTCGAATAAGGATTACGGACCGAGTACGCATAATCGAACCTCCGTTCGCGGCACCACCAGCTTTCTTGACCTTTTGTTGTATAGTATTGTATAGATCAAAGCTATATAGGGTTTGTGGGGTTTGTGCATATAAATCGCAAAGTCTAGCTTTATCGGATGAGTCGGGGCGGAGCAAGCAGCGGAGCGGTCAGTAATGGCTGAACATAACAGTGATAATGAGATTTCGACATAATGAGCCCGATAAACCTTACTTCGACCAGCTCAAAATGAGAGAGCTAGGCTATAATAAAAAAATCTTCAGATCGATAAAGAGTTCAACAAAATTCGATTATTTAGCGAGTGAATAACTATAATTGCTACATTTCAAGCTTTCAGCTTCCATCGACCACCATTAGAAACAGCTGGGTGGTATCCCAGCAGGGGGGGGGCAACATCTCAGAACTTTTGAAACAGGTTTTTAACACGCTAAAAGCCACTTCGTTCGGTGCAAACACGTTATTCGCGTCTTGGTATGGTGCAAACGAGCTTTCTCAGTGTAGACGACCCAGGAAGCACCGAGCAAGCAGCCTTACTGGGGGTTTTCGAAGCGTTCCAGCAGCTTATTGTACGGTGTTAACCAGCTCACTGACACTTCGTTCCGTGCAAGCCTCCTTATCGTGGATCGGTAGGGTGCGAACCAGCTTCGGTTCCGTGCAATTAGCCTTAGGCACGTAAGGCACCGTGCAAGCAGCCTATGGGAGTTGCCGAACCGTTCCAGCAGCTTTGCACGAAGTTGACACGCTATCTTGCAGGTGCGACTCGGCTCTACAGCAATGCCTGCTCATCGATTCGTCTTTTTTTGCTTCGTTCAGTCGTGCGGTTTCCTTTTCATTTCTCCCTCTCTGATGTTGATGTTTTCAAAATGTTTAATGCCCTTTTTTGGCCTGATATAGCATAACATATAGCAAAATAGGCGAGTTGGACGCAAAACTCAGATGTCAAGCTTTAAAAGTTTTAAAAACATCAAAATAACATCTTCCAAGGCCTCAGCTTGAAGGCAGTGTTCACGATTATCTTCGATTTTGCTATTAATCGCTAAATCGATTGTTTGGTCACCGAGTATAACTGAAATGAGGAGGAAGTTGAGAAAAAAAGTCCCAGAAGCGCACCAAATCCTTCACTCTTACCCCACCTTTTTTTCTCATTGGAACTGTTCGTTATGACAATGAAATCTTTTGTGGTCCCGTCTTTTGCAATTATTCTCTTTCTGTTGCTCCCTTCCCTCCTTCGGACTTTAAATAATTCTGCTTCGCCTGAAATATTCTTCCATTTTTGATTAACCCCTTTTTCCACCGGTGACAACCACCGTGAACATGTTCATCCAATCGGACAACTGGTCATTCCATAGTAATAATAATAAAGGAGAGTGGTGTTTGTCCGTCCGTCCGTCCGTCCGTCCGTCCGTCCGTCCGTCCGTCCGTCCGTCCGTCCGTCCGTCCGTCCGTCCGTCCGTCCGTCCGTCCGTCCGTCCGTCTGTCTGTCTGTCTGTCTGTTCGTCCGTCCGTCTCGTCCGTCCGTCCGTCCGTCCGTCCGTCTGTCTGTTCGTCTTCGTTCCGTCTGTCCGTCCGTCCGTCCGTCCGTCCGTCCGTCCGTCCGTCCGTCCGTCCGTCCGTCCGTCCGTCCGTCCGTCCGTCCGTCCGTCCGTCCGTCCGTCCGTCCGTCCGTCCGTCCGTCCGTCCGTCCGTCCGTCCGTCCGTCCGTCCGTCCGTCCGTCCGTCCGTCAGTTTACGGTGTGCACTCTGTAATTGCAGACCTTTGTGTACAACGTAGCAATGCGCATTACGCCGCAGAAAGAAGAATGTCTTTGAAACGAGCTCGAGAACAGTAATTTACAGAATTTGCCGCACTTTGGATTGACTTTGTGTGCTTGCACAACTGAACCAGATTTATTGCTTTTCTCGCTATAATTTGCCGCTGTCCGCCTTTTCATGTGTCAACATGTGCGGCAGGCAAACTTTATGTCTACAACAAAAAATGTTGGGGCAAAACTATTCCTGAGCCGATTCTATGTATGCAGAGACAACTTGATAATTTCCGCCCGGGGCGGAAATTCGGGGGTCTGGGGGCGAAGCCCCCACCCAGACGTCAGGCGGGCGGAGCCCGCTGGACGGCTGGTCCATGTTAAAGAATAGTGTCACTGAAATACGACGTTTTGATGCGTTTCTCACCGTTTCTCCGTAATTTCGATAAGACTTGGACGCCAAAGTATTGTTTTGAGTGCAACACTCGGGAGCGAAGGTCATCGCGAACACTGCCTTTAAAGGCACAATCCGAACTCAGAACTGTTATTCAGTTTTTCTGCTCAGTTTAGAGAGAATTCCGCGCTGATCACACTATTGTTTCTAGATTCGCTCAGAACCCTCTGCGAACGGAGTTATGGCCCCTCAAAGATTGTAAATTTGAACGGTGAGAATTGCGTGGACGAGTTGTCTCGGTCCTGATTTCCCTCGTCGCTCGCAGCCATCGCACTGGAGCAGACCACACTGTAAAAATAGACCGATAACAAATGGAAGAACCTATATTTCGATCAAATCCATGGCGCGTCTTGTCCCTATTGAGACCGAAACCCCTGAAGTGGGTGGAGCGAATTCTGATTCTCGGGGGGGGGGAGGCGGAAGGAATGGTAGCTCGATTTTGTTCGCCTATTCGGAGGAGATGAGACTCAGCGTTTTGCAGGGTTGCTACACGCACCGGCTGGACCATAACATCAAATTTTGCCGACGAGCTTGGACTGTGCTTTTAAATGGATTTAATGCCGATTTGTGCTTACTAGATCATACCCGTTATCGACTGATTGTTGCTGTGCCTACACAGTTTATGTGTGAATAGCTGAGGACTGCGGACCGTGATGTCGGTGGTGTGATGGTAACACTCTCGCTCGGAAACGTGCAATGCAGGCTCGAGTCAGGCTACGGCGCGAGGTGTGATACAACCCAACATTGGTCCGACCCCTCAACCGAATGAAGCGATTTGCTTAGCCCGCCCCCTGGGAAAAAGTGATGGCTACGACAGGGGGGGGGAGGTCCTCACTTCGTAAAGTTTTATAGTGAACGAATTTTTTAGATCAAGACTACATCAAGGCCTAATAATGCAATGAATGAATGTTTTCCACGGAAGCAGAGAAAAACAACTCTCCTGCGACAATTACACCAAATGTTTGTTCAATGGCTAAACATTCATTAGTGCCCTGAGGGCAAATAGGTGCGGTGTCGGGCATGAAAACCACATCAAGTCATTGGCGGTTTAGATTTTTTGGTTTAGATAAAAACGCACTCGAAATTTCATGGACGCAGCTTAAAGCCGAACAGCGCTACTTAGGAAGGGGTCCATGAAAAAATCGATAGCTGTGAAATATTTACGAGTATTTAACGAAATTTGAATAACGGAATTTCGCGTTGCTACAACGTGCGGAAAACCTGGTCACGGATCTAAGTAATCAATTTCAATCTTGCAACCGGTTAAAAACGGTCTTTGAATACCCATTTTTAGGTGTGATACAATCGATTGTATCACACCTAAAAATTTGTCTTCAAAGAACGTTTTTAAGCGGCTAAAAGAATGCAATTGATTACTCGGGTCCGTGAATAGTTTTTCCGTACGTTGTAGCAACGCGAAACTCCCTAATTCAAATTTCGTTAAAGCCTCGAGTCCTGTCTGATATCTGAGTTCTGCGTTCGACTCAGCTGCCTTAAACGCAGTGTCCACGATAAAAACCGTGTCTGATTTTTTGGTGGAGATCGGCAGCTGCAGGGCCTAGCGCAACCCTAACGTTGAAAAAGCTAAGAAAAATGAGCTCGGAACGGTCCCCTACAGCCCCAAAGTTGGACACCCGTTAGCCCGTCACACCCAGATGCATTTTCCACGCCCACCCTCGTGAACAAATGAATGCTCGAGATTGAGAGATGAGCGATGGTTTCGGATCAATAGCCCCGTTCTTCCCTTCATTCTCAACCTCTCTCTTTACTCAGGTCAGCTCGCATACATCGGCTGCGAAGGACGGAAGTTACAAGCCTCGGACAACTCGTCCGCCATTTTCCCTAGCTCAATTTTTGAGGGACCATAACTCCGTTCCTAGAAGGTCTTGTGCGATTCCAAAAACATCATTGGAATCAGCATGGGACCGTCTTCAAGATAGGCGAAAAAGCAGAAAAACGATTCTTATCGTAAACACTGTCTTCAAGATATCTCCTTAATTAATTCTCTCCCTCCCCCCCCCCCCCAGTAAGACAGTTGTTATTGGGAGTTTTCTGAGATAAACATATGGGAAATCGATGTTGTTAAATGATTCATAGAGTGGGTAAAAGGCGAACTTCATTTATCTTCATGTATCTGCGGTTATGATCAAGGTAGAATTTGACTCATAGACAGTATAAGGTAGCGGTTCCGTGGTATTCGAATTCGAAAAACATTGGTAGTCGAAATACTAATCATCGTATTTTTTATGCGCTGCTAGCACAAGGTATTTCAACTGCCCTCTTTTCGATGGACGTACCAAGAGGTTTCCCTCGCTACATCTGCATAAGGTGAGATTCCGCTCTCTTCGCTCATGATTCCGCATGCTTTGGCGCGTGGTTCTCATTCAACCCCTTCCGCCTATCGTATGGTTCCGCTTGCTTGGTATTAACCTCTGCTTGTTTAGCGTTAGCTTCTTCTTGCTTCCCGTTAACTTCCGCTCGCTCAGTGTTAGTTTCAACTTGCTTCGCGTTTGCTTGCGCTCGCTTCGGTGCATGGTTCCACTCGTTCCCCTGCCTAATGTAGGATTCTTCTTGCTCAGCGTTAGCTTCTACTTGCTTCGCGTTTGCTTCCGCTCGCTTTGATGCATGGTTCTCATTCAACCCCTTCCGCCTATCGTATGGTTCCGCTTGCTTGGTATTAACCTCCGCTTGTTTAGCGTTAGCTTCTGCTTGCTTCCCGTTAACTTCCGCTCGCTCAGTGTTAGTTTCAACTTGCTTCGCGTTTGCTTCCGCTCGCTTCGGTGCATGGTTCCACTCGTTCCCCTGCCTAATGTAAGATTCTTCTTGCTCAGCGTTAGCTTCTACTTGCTTCGCGTTTGCTTCCGCTCGCTTTGGTGCATGGTTCCACTCGTTCCCCTACCTAAGGTAAGGTTCTGCTTGCTCAGCGTTAGCTTCTACTTGCTTCGCGTTTGCTTCCGCTCGCTTTGGTTCATGGTTCCACTCGTTCCCCTACCTAACGTAAGGTTCTGCTTGCTTGGCGTTAGCTTCTGCTTGCTTCGCGTGTTAGCTTCTGCTTGCTTCGCATTCGGTACGGGGACAATCCGTTACTAGCGGATTGCGTGTTAACACCTTGTTTCAAAAGTTCTGAGATGGCATCTCGCTTGACCACGCCCTTTTACCGTGCCGCGAAGACTACCGATTTTATAAGGTGGAGAAAACCCAGTGTTGGTATTCAAATTGGGCGGCGGCATGGAAAAATGGGCGTGGCGAAGCGCGATACCATAGCCCCCCCCCGTACTATGACAGCACCACTGTTCATGTTCAGTAGCACAAAAATTCTATGACTTAAAATAGAATAAGGCCAAAAACACGTTCAAAAATAGCTCTGAATATAAAAACATTAACGATGTTTACAAGAAATCACCATCTAACTTGCTGTTTGACCTGAAGGTCACACATACATACGATCCGCCTGGTGAGACCCACGAATTCTCAGAGAAAAAGTTCGCACCCGCACCGAAATTTCATTCATTGCTGAGATTTTCATAGGTGCTAACGCGAGCGCGGAATGCTCACAAAATTTCCTAGGTATTGGAGCCCCCTTGAAGCCCTTGAGTGCGAAATTGGTTAGAGTATGATGTGCGAAAACATTTCTCATCCACAACCCAAATGGTTCATAGAAAGCGTCAGAACTCGCTCGCCTATCTTTCTTTTTCGCTCACAAAAAGCTTCGTGCGAACACGGGGTTCCTCTTCCCGTTCATGATCAGAACAGTTTCAAGGACCTATAACCTAAATTTTTCCCAAAGAATTTATATCCTCGATTTGAGCTCAGTCCTAGGTAACGAACCTAAAAAACTGCGATGCAGAACAGTTGTTTCCTGGTTGAAATACTTCCGCATGAGTTTTGAACAAAGAATAGTATGTAGCCAAGAACGACTGACTCAAATGAGAGCACCCTAAGTCTGCAATAAAAATGCTATGAGGGCTCAGCTACGAGGAAAAACAGTCACAGGTCCTAATCTGTCTGGAACAAAACTTAAATGCGATGTTTGGGTTCCATGATCAGTAACGTGCTCCGCGGCTAATCGAAGATTACGGTAGGTCAAGATCCCAGGTGGCAAAATCGGTGTTGTCGAACGACCTCGGTCGAAGACCAATTCGGTCAGATGCTTGTACAATGGTATCTAATTTTCGGAGTTCTGCCACAAGCATCACACGAACGGGATCGGTGAATAGTGGAAAACAGTAGAAAACTGGGAAATACGACAATTAGCCCTGCTGGATACGTAAAGCACGAAATTATGCGATCTCCCGACGTGTTTTGTGCTCTTTCGGTGCTTAGACCCTACGCGCAGGGTCAAACGGTTGCTGTCCCGCGGGGTAATGACGATGACGTCAATTCTTCGAGAACTGGATATTCGAGGTGGGGGGGGATTTTCGGCCAACACAGGAGAATTCTAAGGGTGTTTCTGATAGGATATGGACTTGCACTCTCCGAGAGCCATGTCCATTGTTCACGTCACTGTTCTTTGGATAAATATGCTTTGTGACTAGTGAAGTCAAGAGATTTTCTGAAATACCTACTATTACCTCATAGCTTCTGCAAAATAGACTGACGTGCTTCGTTCCACAGACATTCCTAAAAGGTAAAATGACCGTTGGTAATCATTGCTTCAGTAGATGCAGCAATAGCCGTAGAGCGCGCTAATGCATCATAAAACTTTAACACCACAAGGAAGTTGAATTCAATGCTAATATTAGGGGTTGGATTGTGTTCGAAAAATACTCGGAGGTCTAGAAAACGAATACGCCATACTTACTGCAGTCTACTTTGAACTCATGTCACTTGAAAAGATATTGCCAATCCAACAGTGTCCCCGTCCCAAATAATGACCGATGCAGATCAGCGAGTTTCACGCTATGAAAGGAAATCATTAACTTTGTTGGACAGAACCATTACTGTCCACGCTCAGTCCGCAAAGATATTATCAACAATTCCAATCCCCAATCTCATTCTTGAACTCGAATTCAATGCGGTGTTAGACTTCGAAGACACAACAGCACGCTCCGCGGCTAATAGCGCGCTCCACGGCTAGCGGTGGGTTTAGGTTACACCCAAGCCCACTGCTGTTTTCCGTTTTTTCAAATTTTCGGGTTTCCGGGGTTGTAATAAAAGACGATCTCTGTTAAGAAGTTTTCCTGACGAAAATCCTCGAGAGAGCTCATCTCCTTTCAATTACCAGCCCGACATGAGCTTCACCATTTTTATTACAGCACTTTGTTTTTCTTCGCGCCGAATAGGGTAGTAGATAGCCATAACGGATGTGTGTGTGTGTGTGTGGGGGGGGGGGAGGTCGTACAAAGTGTGGCACGGATATGATTCAGGCTCGTGGAAGTTGATGACATTTCTTGAAAATTTTGCTATTCATGCAAGGAAGATCGTAAGAAAAGCTTCGTAAAATTCTCAAGATTTCTCGGAAATTTCTGTCATTTTAGAGGGTAACCTTTGGTGGCAACAATAGTCGGTGACCGCTTATGGTGATTACATCATCATTTGGGATCAGAGACATTTCCACAGATTTGCGACCAAAACACTTTGAAATATTGAAAAAATTTGTGATCTATGCACTTTTTTCAACGAAATTTTCGGATTTTCGGCGAAATGTTCAAACGTCTACTTTTAAAACGGAGGTGCTATGTGTGTCGCGGGCGCACTAGGGCCGCGTCCATCGACAAGTTGGAGCTCAGCCAAAGTGGTCAGGCCATGGCCACGACCGAGTCCCGCATCGGCGGTGTTCACGTCCCCGGTGACGTCTGATCTCGGGATTCGCTGCGTGAGGCGTCCCACACGCAGCTCGTCCGTCTACGATCGTCGCGTCCAGCCGCCCTAGTGGGCTGACCAGAGTAGCGGACCTAACCCAAGCAGGGGTCGCCTCGGGATACGCCCTTGGCAACCTCCGCATCCTAACCCGGCCTACATGCCAGCGGTGGCATGAATAATTAACAGGGTCAAACTGGCACGGCCTGCGGTAAGCGGGAACCGCTGTGCACGAAAACAAATAATAAATAAAAATAAAACACTAGAAAATAAAGGGTATACTGATTTATCCTAATAACATTAAAATCCTACCATACCTGGGATCCTTTCAAATCCTTAGGTGGCGCGTCCCGGATCTCCAGGTAGATAGCGAATACAAGCGGGTGAATACTAGCGAAGAGAATATGGCGCCTCGTGCGGTAGTTCTGCCTTCCCTCAGCCCTCCTTCAGTAGAAGGCTTAAGTGTGGTCTCGTACCTGACGCCCAGCTGCGGTGCTGGGCCGGATTCCTCAACAGCAGCTAGCGGGTGCTGCTGGAGGCGACCACTTTCCTCGCTGCCAGACTATGCGAATAAAACGGGTATTAAACCCGTGGAAGTCTGGCCCTGGTGCTCGCCACTGCGGTGTGGCATTAGGAGCACCAGGTGCGGGGGAAACCGTCCACACCAGGGTAGACAGGAGCCCCAAGGGCTGGCGGTGCATGAGTTCCAGCGCTCAAGCCAACGCTGGATGAGCATGACTCATGCCAGCGGAGGCTGAGCGCGGTCGCTGCATGCGCCGCGCCGGTGGACACTGCTGAGGGGGCAGAGGCGAGGGGGCGGGGCCGCCAGGCGCGGCTGGCAACGAGCCAACGCTGGGCGCCGATTAGCAGCCGGCCACGACCCATGCCGCCTGGCTGAGAGCGCGAGGCCCGGCACAACGGTGCCCCTCACGAGGAACTAGTCGCAATCCGCGACACTCCCGACCACGAAGAAGGAAGTGACGCGAAAACGATGCCCTCATGGGAGGCGAAAGGCCGTTGAACTTAAATTAAGCCCTAAGTTGAAAAGTGGGGGGTGAAAGGGGGGTTTGGCGCCTGGAGAATCCGAAACTTAACCCCTTACATCGAAAGACCTACCCCTACCTACGAAAGGATCCCCTCACTCACGTCGGCAGGCACGCCGGCACCGAACGGTGCATACAAAAATGTGCATACATAAATAAACGTGAGTGACCAGGGACTGTCGCACACGCCCGACGAGCGGGAAGGGGAGAAAGACAAGCGACAGCCCCACGGATGACTAGGATAAAGAATAAATGGAGGCTACATAAGAAAAAGAAAACAAAAATAAAGAAGAAAAGGAAAAAATCCTACTACCTACCCTAAACTACTCTCAAGAAACACAAAACTCGAGCACCTTAAGGGTGCCCGGAAAAACACAAAAATTTTCTAAAAAACTAACATGTCAAAAGGTTAAATATATATGTACATTCTCTGACCGTACCGCGTCTTCAGAATACCAGTCCATAGATCGTCGTCGTCGTCAGTCGATGAAGCGTCGTCTAGGGCTGGCTCCTCATCATTCGATTGACCATCGCATCACACGCCATCGCATCTCACGATCCATCGCATCTCCCGTCAATCGAATGTCGTGCGGTAGGTATAAGAGAAGAACGAATTAGTATTTCTACTATGCGACTGTATCGATAGATCGAAATCCAAGCGAAACGGCGAATTAGAACACTCGATGATTACCACTTCTCGGCGAGTGAGAAGTGGTGTGTTCTATGCGGAAGGTGGCGTATGTCGTCAGGGTTTAGTGCTGACCGCGGCGGTCAGCTCCTCTGCGACTGCGTCTCGAACCTCTGCGTGCGAACGATCCTCTGCGTTCGGGTCGGCCTCGCTCTTCTGGAGAGTCTCGGCTCCTCGATCGGGATCGTTGTCTCGCAGGCTGGTTCCGTGGCGGAATCGGAGGCAGGTGTGGTTGCTGCAGCTGCTGCGGTTGCAGCTGCTGCCTCGTGCGGTTACTTGCGTCTGCTAGGTCCTCGAAGAACCTAGTGGCGGTCATACCGATGTCCGAATTGATGAATCTGTTCTGTGGATACAGGGACTGATGATGGCCTTTCCGTCTGCAAGACAGACACGCGTCCACCCGTCTGCACGGTGGTGCATGACTTTTCAGGCACACAATGCAGAGGCCGCCCTCTGCGATGAGGTTGGCGCGAATGGACAGGCGGTTGTAGTTCGGACATTCAGCGGAATAGTGTCCTCTTTCAGAACAGAAGAGACACGGCGGTTGGTTAGGGCCTGGGATGCTCCGCGATGGTTCATCCCGGCTCTCTTGATGCGGATTGGAGCGTACCCGAACAGCAATCGGTTGGCCGGAGTAGCGTGGTACGTCCTCGGGCGTGCGTTTCCGCGACGCTTCGGACGTATTGGACGCATGTCCAGCCTCGCGACTTCGGGACGAAGAAGCGCGCGATTCCTGCGACGGAATCGACGCTCGCGAATAACTTTGCGATTCATTCGAGCTCGACGGAACGGTGTGAGAGCGGTTCTCAGTGGCACGCGATGTGCTCGGTCGGTCCTGGTCGGGCTGCGATAAGGCGGTATTGTGTCGTGAGCGTGTAGATTCCTTGCCACGACGGCGAATTTGTGGCTCCACTCGCTGACGGTAGAACTTGTCCAGGAAGTTCTGGAGCTCTGTGCGAGTGGGCCTGCGGAATTGAGTATTGCGCCATTCGTTCAGAGTAGAGAGGAAGGAGGCTCCGATTTCACCGAGTTGCGGCTGTGGCACAATCTCTTCGTAAAATCGGGACTCGCGTTCTCCCCTGAACTCTGTGATGACGCAAATCTCTTGCACTCGTAGTGCGCGAATATAACGCGTGAGGAACGGCGTTATTGCGGATGCTCGATTGAGCGTGGCGTGTACGTTTCGCACTGTTAGGCGCTGACGTGCTAGCGCAGCTTGGTAGCTGGCGAGACGTTCAGGGCTATACAGCGATATCGGAATCATCTCCTCTTGCAAGACCTGTTGATGTGTTCGAATAGCTTCCGAAGTCTGCTTCAGATCTTGCGCCCACGCGTATGTGACCGTGAAGCTCAGGTCACCCGGGTCCGCGTTGGCGAGGTGATGTGCGAGTTCTCGAATACGTTCGACGGCGGTGTCGATCGTATTGTGTAGAAGCGAGAGCGAATTGAGGATATTGATGATTGACATGCGATCATCCCTGTTCAACCCAGGAGTATCCTCATGCGGTAGCGTATGATCATAGTCAATCTGCGGGAAATTGACTATGTGCGACATGACCCTGTAGAGCTGGATGGCGGTCAGCTCTTTGACGTTAAGAAGGCTCATGATCTGCGAACTATTTGGAGCGACCGGCGGGAGTGGCATAATGTCCGGCGGTGCTGCGTTGCGGGGCAACACTGGACAATTATCGGGTGTGACCCTGTGCGGTTGGGTCACACCGCCATCCCCGAAGGTGTATGCGTATTCGTCAGCTATGCGCTCACGAGTCTCGCGATGAGCTCGGCGCATAGCACGTGCGATATTACACAGTTGTTCCTCGTACTGTTCGTACGACTGTGTATGCGGATCGAAGCGTAATTCGAGCGGTTGGCCTTGATCGTCTAGTGATCTCGGTCTCTGGTCCAGAGGTGCATCTTGGTGATGCTGAGCAGGCGCTTGGGATGCTACAGCCTCACGGAAGTTCGTGTGGACCGAGCGGTTGGTCTGCGAACATGCACTTTTCCCAGGCTGCGGCGGTGCAGCATGCGTATCAGCGGTGTACATAGGCTCTGGTTTAGTTTCGAATAGCCTATGGACCTCCTGTGCGCTTGATGGCGATTGATTTCTCGTGCGAGGTTGGGGCGAGCCGCTGGGTGTATAGTGGAACACCGCATGCTCGTCGTAGTCGGCGCAGAACCGAGCATCGGGAGCATTCGGGTCCACAAGTCCGGCGCGCACCAACTCTCTGTACGAGAAGGCGTTTGACTTGTACTGGAGCGGATGTTGTGCGTTGGTTGGTTCGGTTTCTCCCGAATCCTGAGCGGGTGGTCGCTCATCTCGAGATCGATCAGAGGGTGAATCGATCACGAGGTGGGATTCCACGGATCCGGAATGGTCTTCGTCGTGTTCGTCCCCAGATTGCTCTTGTGAGATTAGGTTTTGAGCAAACGTTGGGGGCGGGGCCGGCGAAGTGGCCGAATCGACCAACGCTGGTGAGGTATTCGACTGCGATGTCGATGCGATATCTGCCGACTGCGATGTCGGTAGTGCGTGTGAATTCGACTGCGATGTCGATGCGGAATCTGCCGACCGCGATGTCGGCAGTGCGGACGTCGACGGCGATGTCGACCGATTCGACTGCGGTGTCGAATCACGGGCTGTCGATGACCCAGAGGTCGTCGACTGCTCCGACTGCGATGTCGGAGCCGTGCCCGAGTTGCTATTCCTTCGGTTTGATCTGCGGCCCATTTGGTTGAGTGTTAAAATTGGGTTAAAATGGTGGTGTGGGTGCAGATCAAATTCGAAGAAAAAGCAAAATAGACAAAAAACAAAAATTACACACAAAGAATTACCGGTAGATCACGCGAGAAAAACGAATAAAAAACGGAATGCGGAAAAATACACGTGTGGAAAGGCGGATAAGAAGCGAATAAAGAGCGAAAAACTACAAGAAAAACAAAACGACAAAAAAACACAAAAAAACCACACGAACAAAAAAACTACACACGGTGAATACACACCAAAAACAGCTAACAACACAAAAACAAAAACTAAACGAAAAAAGGAACTGAAAAACTGTACACGAATGAGAAAAAAAGCGGAATAGAGAGCGGTTAACTTACGTGCGGCGTCCTTCGGCGGATCGATATGACGAAGCGTGCGAGTGAGTCGATCGTCGCCACGTGGGTAGGCGTGGCTTGGTCCCGCGTGGAAGGATGGTATAGGCCGATGTCGGAATCCACCGAGACGCGATCTGAAAAGGGCATTAGGACACGGAATGGGGGAAACTTACCGAGGAAAGGGTAAATGAAAAGGGGGAATGATTAGAAAAAGGTGGAAAAACTACAAAATAGACAAAAATTACTAAAATTACTAGTTTTGAACGGTTTCCAATGCGCTTTTCAGTGCGAAGTTGAACGTTTGGTGTTCCTTTGCGGTTGTTTGCGTGTAGGACGAGTAGAGTTTCTGCTCGTAGTGAGTTCCGAAGTGGAATCCATGGCTGCAGAGTCTGCAGCAGACGAATAAGAAGCGATTTCAAGCGGAATAAGATGTTTCACGAATCGTTCCAAGATGGAAGTCGATCCGATCTCCACCTGTACGGAGCGGATCTGACCGTCTGGCGACTTATTAAGTCGCGTAATGAGTCCAAGAGGCCAAGTGGCTCTGGGGACGTTCTCCTTCTTAAAGGCACAGTCCAAGCTCAGGGACGAAATCTGAGATTTCCACATGATTGTGAAGTAGACCCACCATATATAGCACCTGCCAAGTGCGAGCTCTGAATTCCTACGAATAAGCGAGATATAGGAGGAAGCCACCCTGGGGCGCCCACCTCAGGAAGCCACTTTGGCACGCCCCTTTTACGATCTTTCGAGCTCAATAGTGGCACGATAAGCGGTGGTTTTCGATCAATAGAACCATTCTTCCATACATATTTAACACCTCTCTTTGTTGAAGTCGGCTCTCATATATCGGTTGCAAACGACGGAAGTTACAAGCCTCGGACAGCTCGTCCACCAAGCTTCAGTATGTAAATTTTTGAGCGGTCTTAACTCCGTTCCCAGAAGGTCTCGAACGATGCCAGAGACATCATTGGGATCAGCGTGGGACCGTTTACAAGATAAGCAGAAAGAGAGAAAAATGATTCTGAGGTTGGACTGTGCCTTTAAGGATCACTAAGTCTCCAACTCGAGGGCTCTGACGGGATCCAACTGCGGATGTGGAGCACTTCTGGTTTCTGCTGGCCAAGGACTGAAGATAGTCCTGTCGCCAGATGTTCCAGAAGTGATCAACACTGCGAATGAGAGCGAAATGCTGGTCTAGAAGTTGTTTACGCGATTCTGAAGCGCTGACTTCACCAGCATAGAAATGATTATAATGGGGACTATGAGCGGGTAATAGTGGTCCCAGCGAAAATTGTGGTGTAATGAGGTCAATGGGGCGAAGACCATAGACCTGATACGGCGTTTCCGTATGTATTGGCGTAAGTGGGCGAGTGTTTAGAATGGCTTCGATCTCGAGGATGAGCGTTTCTAAACTGAGAATGTCTATCACATTGAGGCGGATCGTCTTTTTTAGAGACGATTTCACCATGCCTACTAGTCTTTTATAAAAACCTTCCTTCCGGGGTGAAAGGGGCGTTATAAATTTCCAGTCTAGCGAGTTTTGTGATAGAAACTGGCCAATAAGTGGATCAGTTTCGAACGGAACGCACTGATTCTGGAGTATCTCCTTGCCCAACCTGAAGGTTGGGGCGTTGTCGCTAACAACGCAATCAGGCGAACCTCTCCTCGCGATGAATCGACGAAACGCAAGTATGAACTCGGCGGTGGTGTTATTGTAGACCATCTCCAAATGCAGAGCACGAGTGGTCATGCACGTGAAGAGGCAAACCCACACTTTTCGAGTCCCTGCTTCGTTCGGACTCACCGGGAGGGGACCGAAATAGTCTAATCCAATCTTTTGAAAGGGTCGGTGTTGTACGACTCTTTCATGCGGAAGCGGTGGAGCTTGCGGATAAGCATACGGGCGTCCCTGATAGCGAGCACAGGTGACGCACTTGAGTAGGATGTTTTTGACTGTGGTCTGGTCATGCGGTATGACTAACCGACGTCTCAACATCGTGAGCGTATGCTTTGCGCCTGTATGCAAAAGCTTTTGATGGTAATGCAAGATGATTATCGCCGTGAGCGGGTGGCGATTAATAAGGAGGATAGGATCATCTCCTTTTACCATCAATTGAGCGTTTTGCATGCGATTAGCTACGCGGATGATTCCCATGTTATCATGGAACGTGTACAGTTTTGACACTGGAGGCGTCAGCAACTGATGCAGACTCTCACGTTGATGTTCGCGGAAGAGTAGCTGCTCAGCTGCATAAAAATCATCCGTCGTAACTTCGGCGGAAGAGCGAGTGTAAACGAGCGGAAAGACTTGTTCGAGCCGCGTTTGAGTTCTTTGAGCTACTTTGTCGTATATACGAATACGAATGAACTTAAGAACTCTCGCGGTGATGCGAACGAGTTTCCGGTAGTTGTTTGTGCGACTGAACGGAATGACGGATTTGTGATCTTCCATTGTAACTGTAGTAGTTACTTGAATTTCAAGCTCGGATTCCGGGGTTGACTCCGGCTCCTTGCTGAAATCCATGGTCGAATCGATCCATTCCGACGGCGGTTGGCGAATAAATGCTGGACCGGGCTACCAGAAGTGTTTATGGATCTCAACAGTTGTGAGACCTCTGGTAGCACAGACTGTGGGATTAAGCGAGGTGGGCACATAATGGAATCTGCAGGCGATGTTTGCTGAGGCGAATTCATTGCGCAGTTTCCTAATATGTTTCACTCGGTTATCCACAAACGTTTTAAGCGGTTTATTGGAGTGAATCCAATAGAGAGCGATATGCGAATCGGAAAATATGCGGATATTAGAAACTGCGATATTCAATTCTTTCAGGAGGAATTGTGCGAGTTTGATGGCGACGTCGCAAGCCATGAGCTCAAGACGAGGGATGGTGACCTTCTCGTCTGGCGCTACTCTGGTTTTTGACATCAACAGATACCTTGCACGATCTCCTCCCATTGGAGCGTATGGCGATGAGCGAATGGGGTGTCCCAGTCGTATTTGTCTCGCCAAAGATGTTGTATAAAAAGCTTGGCTTTGACAAACAGAGGGGATACTTACCCTAGCGGATCAAACTGAGCGGCTAATGCCTGCAAGGCTATGCGTTTGGAGGTGACCGTATAACGTGCCAAATCAATGGAAACGTGATATGTATCCATGCGTGGCATCCACTGAATACCGAGTGGTTTGACGGTATTCGGAGGTAGCATCATGTGGTCTTCCTTCGGAACGTCATATAAGACGCGTTCGTTATTACACATGAACTGGCGGAGGTTCATGTGCATGCGTTTAAAGGTGTCCTTTTTCCTAATGCACTCGTCGATCGTCTTAGCGCCGACGAATACATTATCAACGTAGGTGTTTGCAAGGATTTCCTCGCGAATGGCATTGCGATTATCTCTTTCGAGTGCGTATTTGATGGACATATTCAGCAGAAACGGTGAAACGTTAATGCCGAATACGATTCGAGTAAAACGAAATATACGAAGATTACCCATGGTTGGTGGACAGGAAGTGTCCTTCAACCATATGAATCTCGTAGCGTCTCGTTGGTCGAGTTGTAAGCGGATCTGGTGAAACGCTTTCTCGACGTCTGCGATAGGTAGATACTTAGCGATTCCTGTACGGACGAGTGCTCCAGCAAGGTCTGGAAGCAGCGTCGGTCCTTGATGTATGCAGTCATTAAGGCTGAATTGGTCTTTGTGATGGCTGCTAGCACCAAAGACTATACGTACGGCGGTTGTTGAACTCTCTTTAAGGACCGCTTGGTGAGGCATATAATATACCTGTGGGCCGTCAAAAGAGAATTCGTCGACTTTTTCAATGATTTGCAAGCGAAGCTGTTCTTCGAAGGTGTCACAGTACGCTTTCCAGAGCTGTGGTTTGCCCTGAAGTGAGCGATACTGATGTTCAAGCCTTCTCCAAGCAAGCTGCTTGTTATTCGATTGAAGGATGCGATCTTGTCTCCAAGGAAACTGTACGTATATGACACCGTCAATGACTTGAACGGTCTCGTAAAAGCGTTTGATGACTTGTTGAATGATCTGTTGATCGTCATCGAGCGGATTATCGTGAATGCCTAGGGATTCTAAATCCTAAAGCCTACGAACGTCCCAGTTGGGATCGTCCGTTTCTGTGCATACAGCTGTGTGAAGCGGTTCACTCAAGCTGGCACAGGCGGATATGCGATTCTTCAGTCCAGAGATAACTGGACCGAGGTGTGATTCTGTCAGCACTAATCCTGATGGCAATTCACGTGTGGCGGATGGATTAACGATTTTCCAGTAGAGATCAATACCGATGAGAAAGTCGATGTCGACATATTCTCCGACCTTAGCTCTATCTGTACTAGTCGAACGTGAATAGCATAGATCATCAATGTAAAAGTGTGATAGATGCGATTTAGTGTGAACGGAGGTGAGTGTTTTACGTGTACGGACATTCAGATGCATAGGTGCATCTTTCTGATCCAGTACATTAACCGTCACAAGCGAAGATACTTCGGTGGACTGACGTCCTCCAAAAGTATGCGTGGTATATGCTCTAGGATCGCGAAATGGTAATCCTAGGGCACGAACGGTATCTTCTCGTATGAAACTATTCTGGGCGCCGCTGTCAAGCAGTACCACGAGAAGTGCGTATTGACCTGAAGCTCGATTTTCAGCACGGACCGTAAGGACCATCAGACGAGGTTCTGAATCGGAATCTGTAGCATGGTTAGTGACCGACCGCGTGGCGGTTCGCGTTTGGTGGCTATGCTCGCCCTTTTCAGCGTCTTCTGGCGTCACGATCGACGTGTTGTTGTCGAGATGGCGAGTTTCGACAGCGTTCTGTCGCGTGTTGCGTCGCGTGTCGAATTCTACGCGGTTAGAATTTCGACGCGGTAAGCGACTACTGCGATAACTGTCGCGCGAATGAGATGAGCGACGATATGGAGTGCGATCACGATGTTCAGTGGAAGAGCGAGACTGCCTTAATGAATCTCGACCTCGACTAAACGATCTACTGCGATTACGACTGTCTCCACGTCCACAGAGGGAAATATGATGCCTGGCTCCGCAACTAATGCAGGGGTTAGCCTGGCATTCCTCTTTATTATGGCCGGTAGAGAAGCACAATCGGCATAGTTGATCTTCGCGAACAATAGTCCATCGATCTCTCCGCGATGTCACTCTGTAGCAACTCCTCGACTCGTGTCCTTGCACTTTGCATAGGTTACAGCGAGAAGAAGAGGAGACAGAGGAAGAGCGGCGAGAACGATTAGGCGATTGGCTACGATTGCGATCGTGAGTACTCCTGTCGCGAGCGGATGGACTTCTCGATTGGAATCGGGAAGGTGAGCGATAATTTCTTCTCTGGACTGGCGGTGTCCTAGAAGAAGAATGCGGATGAGTACGAGTCGGCAAAATCTGACGAGATTGTCGCGTTTCCATAGTGTCGGATATGGTTTCGTAGGCGCGAATGACCTGATCGATACCTTACAACAACTGTGGAATTTGCCATGGAATTGTCGAAGCGTTTTCGGCAAATCCTACTTGATCCATGGTCTTCTGCGGAAACTTCTGGCGAATAATACGCATTACTGTGATATTGTTATCATGCTCGCCGTAGCGTTTGAGTTGCATCCAAACGGAACGGATAAGAGCAAGCGTAATGCGTTGCGAAAGCGCAGATGAGTGAGCTGACTCCATGTTCTGGAGTTTGCAGCTCAACTGCGTGCGAATAAATTGCGGACGATAATACGTACTACACAAAGCTTCCACAGCCAGCTGATAGTTAGCGGCTGTGATGGCGTATCCTGTAACCATCGACTAAGCATCTCCCTTTAAACAAATTCTGAGATGATGAAATTTGACAACCGGATTAAAGGTGCAGTTCGAATGAACTGCGGTGTCAAAGACATCCCAGAATGTTGGAAAAAGTTCGATATCTCCGGCGAAGGTAGGCAATTCTACGCGTGGTAGACGTATTTGCGGAAGTTCTATAGCTCTATAGTCAGCCTGTCGCTGCGACGTAGCTGCAGCGATTGGCGACAGAGAACTATAACCATACTGCGGTGCGGGTGCAGTATGGATTGCCTGCGATGGCAAAGCATTGCGATAGTCATGCGGTTGACTGTCGCAGCAAATAAATCCATCCTGCTGAGCGGGTGCAGGAGGAGTGCAACGGGGCGATGGTTGCCGAGCGAAATAGTCGAGCGGTTGACTATTATTAGGCGGAATAAATTTGCGAATATCCGATTGCTCGAAAGCTATCGGTGCGTTATTCATCGTTAGCGGTAACGATGTTGCGATATTCATCGTCGGAGGAAACGATGCTGCGATTTGTGTCGGCTGGATAGCTGACGCGATTGGAGGTGGAAGATTACCAGCCACGAAGTGGTTGGTGATTGCGGATGAAAGCGAATTGAAGCTGCATTCAAGTCCTTCTGAATACGAGAGGCAGGTGGTGCCAAAGCATCAGCCTCACCGGTCACAGCCGAGACCAAGTCCCCAACATCGGTTTCCCGATGAATGGGAACATCTCTCGGTGGATGGTGATGTTGGCTGCTGCTCAACATCCCCTGCACTCCCGTCTCTATAGACGGCGAATGCATGGCTCCATGCGAGCCGCTGCGATCCAACGAGAGATCGTTGGATCCCTCTCCGTCGTCCTTAGAATAGCCAGTAGTAGCCAGAATATCGTTGGCGTCCATCGTCGAAACACACCAGATGTGTCGAATGGCTTGGCTGGCCGATGGAGGGGGCGGAGCGATTTGTAAGCGACGTTAAGTGCGATCGATGGGCTACGGTGACCTTTTCCGAATTTTTTCCAAGTGAAAAATGCGATTAAAATGGGCGAAAATGACGTAAATAAGGGCTAAAATAGCGAAAATGGAGCGAATTTCCGGGATTTCTCGTAGGAACGAGAAATCGAGCCAAAAATGCGATTATGAAGCGAATATATGGTTTTTCGGCGGTCAAAAAACCTAGCGAAAATGGCGTTTAAGGGCGGATATAGGCGATTTTTAAGCGATTTTATGTATATTAAGATAAATTTAGGGGGTTTTAAGGGTCGAAGAAGAGAAAGAAAGGATGGAGGAGGATAGCGGGCAGGAAAAGAAGAGAAAGAAAGGGTCGGGGTTAGCTAACCCAAGGGTTACCTAATGGGTAACCCTAATGGGTAAAAACTAACCCAAGGGGTAAAATATAGAGGAGATTAAAGGGAAACCCGTGGTATGGCGGGTTATTAGGGGGAGGGTTTAGCCCAAAAAGCGGTTTTAAGGGCTAAAAATGGGGAAAATGTTAAAAATTTAGGGAAACTAAGGGGAAAAATGTGCCTAACCCAGGGCTTAAGAGAAACTAGCGCGGGGTTTATGTTTGTAAACGCGGTTTTACCCGCATTTACTACGCGGCACGTGCCTTAAATGGCAAACAGGGGGAAAGTGGGCCTGTTGGATGCAGTTACCTGAGGGGGGATTGGGGAATAAGATTGCGTACCCGTAGTTTTGGTTGTCCCAGGTCGCTTACCCCAAGATGAGGATTGGAACCATACTTCGACGTACCCAGACCGGGAGACGGCTCCCTACAGACTGCAAGCGTGTCGCGACCACTACTTGCCTTCAGAGGACCCCAAGCCTCTGAACCTCGGATCTAAGGCTCCCACCAGGTAGGGAGCGAACGGCTAGTCCCTGGCGACCCCAAGCTATTCAGGAGACTAGCCCAGAGATCCGAGGGTCCTAATCCGCAACTACGCTAATACAAATCCCGCACCTTCCGGGCATCACAGAGGGAGGACACTAGCGGGAGGCCTCTAGTACGCCTGCTGACCCAGGCCCTGCCACGGCCACAGCCAGCTCGACGTACCCGTGTCGTCGCCCTGCTCAACATCCCGTTATGGGGCGCTAACTGGGGCCGCAACCAGAGGGGTGAGGTTTTTAGGGGGGGTTGCTAAGCCCTTACCCTATGGCCTGACTCTTATCCCGAACCCCAGCTTCGCTTATGCTTCCGAGGGCGCGGTGGTAGAGGCCGTTTTTAGAAACGGGCTCGTTTCGCACGGTCGGTAACACCATGTCGCGGGCGCACTAGGGCCGCGTCCATCGACAAGTTGGAGCTCAGCCAAAGTGGTCAGGCCATGACCGCGACCGAGCCCCGCATCGGCGGTGTTCACGTCCCCGGTGACGTCTGACCTCGGGATTCGCTGCGTGAGGCGTCCTACACGCAGCTCCTCCGTCTACGATCGTCGCGTCCAGCCGCCCTAGTGGGCTGACCAGAGTAGCGGACCTAACCCAAGCAGGGGTCGCCTCGGGATACGCCCTTGGCAACCTCCGCATCTTAACCCGGCCTACATGCCAGCGGTGGCATGAATAATTAGCAGGGGTCAAACTGGCACGGCCTGCGGTAAGCGGGAACCGCTGTGCACGAACACAAATAATGAATAAAAATAAAACACTAGAAAATAAAGGGTATACTGATTTATCCTAATACCATTAAAATCCTACTATATCTGGGATCCTTCCAAATCCTTAGGGGGCGCGTCCCGGATCTCCAGGTAGATAGCGAATTCAAGCGGGTGAATACTAGCGAAGAGAATATGGCGCCTCGTGCGGTAGTTCTGCCTTCCCTCAGCCCTCCTTCAGTAGAAGGCTTAAGTGTGATCTCGTACCTGACGCCCAGCTGCGGTGCTGGGCCGGATTCCTCAACAGCAGCTAGCGGGTGCTGCTGGAGGCGACCAGTTTCCTCGCAGCCAGACTATGCGAATAAAAGGGGTATTAAACCCGTGGAAGTCTGGCCCTGGTGCTCGCCACTGCGGTGTGGCATTAGGAGCACCAGGTGCGGGAGAAACTGTCCACACCAGGGTAGAGACAGGAGCCCCAAGGGCTGGCGGTGCATGAGTTCCAGCGCTCAAGCCAACGCTGGATGAGCATGACTGATGCCAGCGGAGGCTGAGCGCGGTCGCTGCATGCGCCGCGCCGGTGGAGGAGACTGCTGAGGGGGCAGAGGCGAAGGGGGGGGGGGGGCGGGGCCGCCAGGCGCGGCTGGCACCGAGCCAACGCTGGGCGCCGATTAGCAGCCGGCCACGACCCATGCCGCCTGGCTAGAGCGCGAGGCCCGGCACAACGGTGCCCCTCACGAAGAACTAGTCGCAATCCGCGACAATGTGGCTTGGGGGCCACCTTGGAGCGATGCATTTGGTCACGCCCATTTCACCGTGCCGCACTAAATTTGAGCACCTACCCGGGGTTTCCCTCCCCTGCCAAAATCACGAAAGCCATTGCGGCACGGAAAAAGGGGCGTGGCCATTTGCGATACAACGGTGCCCCCCACAAGGCACCCAGAATCTTGGGCTACAGTGACCTTTGATTAGCCGCGGAGCGCGTTATAGTGCGAAACCAAAGGGGGCACTCGGGATAACGTGAAGAATAAATGATACCGCTGTCAAAATAAGTTTCTCCATGGAGTTTTCAGGAGAACAATGTATGATAAGGCTATCTAATGCCTGATATCTGGAGAAACTTTTATTTCGATGCATATATCTTGAGTGCCTCCCCCATCAATTAAGTTTGCACCCGCGGTTTTGCACCCATCATGAAATTCTGACACCGCAATTAAAGGCAGTGGTCGCGATGAAAAACGTTACCTAAAAAACTATAAAAATCAGCTTAGATAGAAATCAGCTGAAAAACTATGAAGGTAGCGCGGTGAAAAACGGGCAACAATTAGAGTTTCTAGGGCCCAAAGATTCTAGTTCGTGCACACGTGCACAGCGCAGCAAAAAAAGATCGCTGTCTCATGCCGAGCAGTCAAAAATCATCCACATCCAGAGGAAGAAATAATTGCAAATTTACGTAATGAAAAGAGTTGACCAATGAAAGCAAGCACTCCAATCAATGTTTTTGACTAGATGAGTCCGAAGGATAATGTTCATTGATTGAAATTCAATTTCAAGCCATCTGATGTTCTTGATTTCAGAGATCATCGCTGCCGATGATGTGAAGTGGGCTCGTCCACCATCAAAAGACAAGAAAGTTCAGGCTTCAAATTTGGCCCAAAACAGCGGTTTTTTCGCGTTTTTTTCTCAATGGGTTACTAGTTTAAACCCAGAAAAGGGATTAGAGAGGAAAATAAGACAAGCATATTTCATCGCGACCACTGCCTTTAAGGCGAGCTTGAGGCAAGATTCGGCGGTTGGACTATTTTTCTCCGATTACTGAGTTCAGCGATTAGTTGATTCGCACGTACAGTTAGGATTGTGTTACATGAGTTAGCCTCTTACTTTAAAATGCATGGTTGTTTCGTTAGCCAGGACGAAATGTTTGGGCGAATCTATCCAGAAATCTGCTCCGCGCCTCAAATTTCTAGACTGATGCTTAGGATTGGGTTGAAATTGGAAATGTAACGTTCTGCAGAAAATTCACGTCTGAGGCACCAACACTCCTTTGCTTTTCGAGGAGAGGGAACCGTGAGTCGGCAGAATGCTTTTTATGAGCAGAAAAACGAGCAGCAAACTTCTGAAAACTTGCTCCTAATGTTATATTTGGGCTTGGTTTTACCTCTTGACCCTGGGGAAACCGGCCACCAGCGGACACTCCTTATTTTCTCGCTTGAAATCCACGAACCTTTGGTCTTTCAACGCCCAAAAGAAGCAGCGGAAGTGGGAGTATATTCAAAATGAAGCAACATACTCTCTAGTGATAAAAATTCACATACTCTACCGTTGTTAGTGGAAATGTAGGCGTCAGTATCCGCAATATATAAAGAATACCCGTCAAGTAGCAGCCATAGAACACAATATAATTTAGAGCCTGAAATAAAACAAATTTAAAAATTACGCGTCTAAATAGGTACAATAGTTTACCCTCAAAATTGTGAGCCAGGTTTCGGTAGGGTTGTCGTCTAACCAAAACGCGGATGTAGGGGTGTAAGAAGTTTTGTCAAATGAAGTTGAAATCTGAGGTGGCTCATAGGGATTTTTGTGATTTTTCTAGATTTTCGCTTGCCATGAGGAGGATTTCATGAACACTCAATCGTTGATCTCAATTTTTGGGCCATTTAGAAGATTCGAGATTCCACCTAAGTCGGTCGCAGGAGCCCTCTCGACCCGGGTTCAAACGATGTTTCGTAGGATCAACCAGGGCTGGAATTCTTGAATGACATACTTTGGGCTACAGGTAGGTTTGTTGAGGGAATAGGACTCGATCTTTGGAGAGAAGCCCAAGTTTAGCCCTCAGCAAACCTACCATTGTTTTTTGCGTTCATTAATCCCGGCCCAAGCCTTGTGCCGTTGTGTTTTCTCATTTCAAAAGCCCCAAAATTATTGTGTGAAAAATAGACGAGCACCAAGCGAAAACGGCGAGAATATAAAAAAAACAAACCCTAGATGCTTTTAACGCATAGGCGCGAACCCTGCTTACAGAGTATTAGTAACTACAAAGAATACCACGCACCAAACGGATTCTTTCCGATCCTGCAAGAAATGAAGTTCTAATTTAAGGGTTTTACGTGGAATGCAAGCGCATTTCATAATGAAATTGGTGGGTGAGAAAAATGGAAAAGATGAATGTTAAAGAAAAATGGGATGAAATGTTAAATTGGTATCTGAATATCCGAACTGGCTCGAACAAAAATCGATTGACCTAAATTCATGAGGGCTGAGTATTACATAATACTCAAACAGTGTACGGTAGACGTTTCTGGAACATCGCTCGAATCTGTATGGGACCTACTCCAAGAGATGGAAAAAAGTATCGATTACTTTTCGCCAGAATTTTGGTGGTGAGCAAGATACTCCACCACTAGGTCTCCGAATATCTCTTTCTACCAGTTTGATTGGAGACATTTCACCTCTGAATAGCAAAAATGGACATGTGACGGAGACTCTGTTCTCTAATTTTCTGAAATTATTCGTTTATTCGGCCGAATTTTCGAATATTGGGTCATTCGAATATTCGAATAAACGAATCATTCAAAAAATTGACTTTTCCGAATATTCGAATAAACGAATTATTCGGAAAATTGACTTTTCCGAATATTCGAATAAACGAATTATTCGAAAAATTGACTTCTCCGAATATTCGAGTAAACGAATTATTCGAAAAATTGACTTTTCGAATAATCGAATTATTCGAATATTCGAATATTCGTTTATTCGGCCGAATATTCGTTTTTCGAATATTCGTTGACATAGTCTAATATGTACGTTTTCAAAAACACTTTCTTAACTATTCGAGTCTGCTCTCTACATTTGTGAAGCGTTACTCCGAATAAGTTCATTAGCGTTCCTTCCCATAAACATAAGTTTGTTGCGGTAGAGATAGCGGTTCGCAATGTTTAGGTTGCTTAGGAATCTGAAATGCAAAAAGGTAAAGGTTCCCTCAAAATCTCTGATTCCAAAAATCACAAATTCTTACCCTTTGTTTTTCTTTGCATTTGCTTTGCATTTGCTAGAATCTCTAACTTTAAAAACATGTAATACCCTTTTTGAAAAGATAATAGACTGAAGTCATAACTTTTCTTGAAACTTTCCTCATCAAATCAGGAAATTATCACATTTTCTCTCGCGGCTGACTTGCCTCTGGGCATCGCTATCTATCAAATCTTATTTCAGGGATTCCCGTAAAACTCTTCGTCGAATAATGTAAATGTAAAACTGTTCGTCGAATAATGTTTTCAGGTTAGAAAAATATTCTCCTGATCCTTCAGCAGATTTCAATTCACGAAATAGCATTTTTCGCACCTAACTTTTGAACCGGGCCTTCAGAGCCGAACCCCGTATTTGTTTTCTATAGCGGGATGGAGCTCTAGTCCGCAGTTGCAGACGATCGCTTTCGCAGGCTGCGATTCGACGATGAACGTGCTGGGACGAAGAATAATCGAGCCATGACCACGTAGTCCCATCATGCCCCTGTTTGCGATAAGTGTTCCAACAGCGGTTGTCTGCAACTCCGGACCGGAATTCCAATCCGATATAGGCGGTAGCTCTACCATATGTCTGCGTCTCTGGTGTTCATGACGGCACACGAAAGCATTTTATGGAGATGAACAACTCTAGAGCTCGGCTCCGCCGACCTGGCTCGCATTTGAAACGAGTAACTCTGAAAAAATTTGCCCCGGCGGCAGACCAACCCTGCCTTGAAGGCTTCTAATCGGGGCCTGCAGGGTAGTGTTTATCCAGAGTCCCTCCACCAGCTATGCCACTGCATCAACCTCCCCGCTGCGGTGTCTCAACCAGGACGCGACGGCTCCCGAACCCGATCCGGAGGTATCTCAACCCTACCACTCAAACGCTAAAGTCGGACAGGGAACCAGATTCTCATGCCGTAAAATAGCGTGTTTTCATGTGTCGATTGCGTCCCACACTACTCATTCTACGATATCATGAAAATGTTTGCCACCTCGGGAACTCATTCCTAGAATTTCTTGTTTTATTTCAGGGGAAAACTCGATTCATATGATAATGTACGTATAAGGAGACTAAAATGACAAAGCTTTTCAATTTAGGCTGGGCTTAGGTGTGTATAGGCAAATTAAAAGAACATTGTTGTAAATTTTTTTCTATGATGTAGAATGAGTCGTGTTGGACGCAATCGACACACCAAAACGCGTTATTTTACGGCATGAGAATTTCGTTCCCTGTCCGACGTTAGCGCTCGAGTAACCAGAAGCCACTGAAACACAGTGGTAACAAATTTCGTGCGAGCGGTAGCCGCGCCGCGCGTTCTCATTGAGGCGCGCCGTTCTCACTGGAGCGCGCCATCTCAGCGCAGCAGCCAAACGACGCCATGCACACGAATTTGGTCAGATCGATATTGAATCCTACACAATCACACCTTTGCAACAAATCCACCAAGGAGTATTGGAGCAGTGTGGACTGTGAGAACTAAGTTCAAGGCTGAATTGAGCACTACTTACTACTGATGCTATGAAGTCAACTTTCATCGATGTTTTACTTTTCCTTTCTTATTCTCACCGGTTTTTTTAATTGAGACATTTTTATTGTTGAGACGCGTTTTGAGGCACGCATAGAAAATCCTATTCTCCACACCGTCTTGATCTGTTTCTCAGTGATTTTCGAATTTTGGACAGCACTTCGTTTTAGCTAGTTTCAGCTAGATTGTTCTTTACAACACTTTCGCTGCGCTATTTTTCGAAAATTTAAACTTAATCAGGCTGGCAAATTGATTCCACTATCCGAAGCCAGTTGAAACCTAGGTCTTATTCGAAATTAAAAAATCGAGTCTGCCGAGAAGTTTCAATATCAACATTTCTTTTTGAATCTTTTCACGTTTTCGTTGTTTCTCAGTGATTTTCGTCGACTACCTTCAATCAGCACTTCGTTTTTAGCTAGGTTCAGCAGAATCGATCCAGATAACACTTTCGCTGTGCTATTTTTGCTGGTTTTTGCAGACTTCTTTCCAACACTTTTGCCTCTTTTTTTTGCTACATTCGCAAGCTCGTGCTTAGGAATCTAGATTTAGGAATTTTTCACAGCTGTTTTCTATCAATTTTCGCAGGCTACTTTTCAGCCCCACTGAGGCAAACTATCTCCGCCACGAGCTAAGAAACCCAGACAATTCACCGAAAGCAATTCTGAAGCTTTATCTAATGAGAAACAAATTTTGTGGAACTCCCACACTTTGCTCTACGCTAGTGACTTGCTGGTACTCTACGCTCTATGACAATAACGGGGTATCTAATTATGATAGTCCAAACCGGTCGTGCTCTTTAATACTTCACACACTTGAATAAACAAAATTTAATACTTTTTCTGATGCACAATAGAAAGTTTGACAAATATGCATAACTCTGTAGATTTCTATGAAGCTATCAAGACTCTGATGTGGTATATCTTCTTCAATCTTCGTCGGGTAGATTTTTTCGTCCGTGAAGGGCGACCTTAATCCTCATCGCAGATCTTTTGCTAAAACATAGCGAATACCAAGTTTAAGACCAACGTTAAGTACTATAAAGCAGCACTCACCGAGACCTCATCAGGTTCCATTTCCCCTTCGCACATCGGACATATCCTTGAAAGCAGGGACGGTAGTAATCCATGCGAAACTACGAGTTTTATGTCGCGAGCTCGCTATCGAAACTCGCAGAATGAACTGATTGAAATCGGGACCTTACACGCATCGTCATGCGAGGTGTTGAGTTTCCTTGCAAAACTTCGTCACTTCAAGGAAATGAACCCGCTAGGCTAGAGCCAAAGCGGCGATCACTAGCATTGCACCAACATTGTGCTAAGCGACAATGATTCTATCATTGCACGTAGCCCTCATTCCATACACAGCATTGTAAGGTTCGGTGTTCCTTAGCAAAACTCACTGCCAGCCGCGGAATCGAACCCTGGACTGCAGCACGAGAGCGGCCAGCATTGCCACTACGCCACGGCGACAAAGACGCGTTCTTTGTTAGAAATAGCTCCGACAAACACAAAGAGGCAAGCATCTCCTTCAATTTGGTCGAACGTTCTGTCGACCTACACGACAGTTTGGGATGCCTCAGTTGCGTGCGGCTGCTGCGCGTTCGTTTTCGTATTTTTTAATCGATTTTTATCTTTCTGTTCTAATGGTGGACCTATTCTTCGCGGTTCAATCCCCCTCTATGGAATCCTGATCCTAATATTTGCTATTCAATCTTCTTCTGTGATAGCCTAATATACTTGAACAGCGAACAAATTTCTCAAAAAACTGTTCCCAAATTGTATTATCCTTTCTTCAACTCTCTGGGCCTCTACTCTATCGCTGTGAAAATAGTGAAGGGTTTTTTTCGTGTTTCGTTCAATTGGAAGATTTCAAAATGATGAATTTCGCCTTTCGTTCCTTCAGGAAATGTAAATGGTTTTTTTTCCTCAGCGAAATGTAGAATTTGGGAAGACGTTCTCCTCTATTTTCGCGATTTTCCCCACATTTGACGACATTAACTTCAAACAATAGTTCTGAGTCGTTCCCTAACGAGTTAAAGAACGACTCCCTTGGAACTCCTTGACTTTTTTGGGTGTTTCGATCGCCCAAGGGTTTATAAAGTGCCCTGGATTTTTTTTGGTAGACTGAAATTCAAAATAAAATGCATCCAATTTTCGTGTTTAAGAATTTTTCGCTCTGTTCAGAAACTAGTTCATCGCTCAATTTCCTTGTAGACGAATTTTTCGACAATATCCAAAGGATATCCCTCTGTCGAAAATGTTGCATCCATTAAGCGTTCAGCGACATCTTCAAAACTCGCCAAATACTATTTTTTTGCGAAGCAACTTTCTCTTTGCCGCAATGGAGCACGCCCTTGAGATTTTCATGTGAACAAACATTTGTTTTTGGTTGATTCCAGAAGTGTTGAAATAGATATTCCTTACTCGTCCAACGTGGACATAGTTACGCGAATACCTACGCATTTTTTTTGATGCCTCTCCATTTTTTAACGCCACCCGCCGACACAGGAACATCGCTTATCGGCGTCAGAGCCCGAGGATTTTCTCCTCAAACCAAAACCTGATAAGACAGCGGTACAGATTTAACGATGGCCAGATCGACTGGATCACCCAGCTGCTATCCCCTATGCTGGATGATGAAAGCAACTCACCGTGGGCCATCCCTAAGAGAATGCAGGTAGAAGAATAAAATTTTCGAACGAGGTGATCGAAGCTGATGAAATAAAGCCCATAAAGTTCAGGTGCTGCTTGGAATTCGATATTTATGCACTAATGCATTCCAAGTAGTAGTGGGTGACACTGGAGGGTGCTCACAGAAGACGGTTTCGGACATTGTAAAGCGGGTAGTAGATGCCCTCGCGAGTGAAGACATTGTGAGAAGGTTCATGCTATTCAGACCAATGGATGAGCGCTGGTGTGAGGCAAGAGCCAACGAGTTTGCTTGGACTGAAAGACTAAGCAGTAAGCATAACACAAGCTCACAGTACTTTTATAAGCTCATGCGACTGCTTCCAGATATCGTTGGTGCTGTGGATGGAACACTGGTCCGGATAAGGACACCAGCTGTTGACGGCTTCCAATACGTTAGCCGAAAGGGAACTCCGTGCCTCAATGTCTGCATTATTGCAGACGCAGTAGGCCGGATTCTCTACGTCAACAGCCGCTCCCCCGGATCAGTTCATGATTCAACTGTTTGGCGCAACTCCGCCCCAGCCGCCGCATTCAATAGTGGAAGAACTGTCGCTGGTTATCAACTTATAGGAGACTCCGGCTATGCCAATGGAAGAGCAATACTGACGCCATTTCGTCCTAGCAGCATTCGCGGAGACCACAGGAAAAAGCGTTTCAACCGCCAGCACTGCCGTATGCGCGCAATCGTGGAGATGACCATAGGTCGTCTCAAATCACGATTGGCTGCGCTGCATTCTGGAATCAGAATGCACCCAGACCGAGCCGCTAAGGTGGTCATTGCCTGTGCAGTCCTGCACAACATCGGGATTTGCCTTGGTGCAACAGCGACGAGGATGCTGGGGAGACGTAGGGCGAGGATTCCACATCCACCCGCAGGGCAACATGACATACGCACCTATATTGTTAATAACCTTTGAATAATAAATTTTTTACACCTATGTACGCACAGAGTTCAAGTGTTTAGTGTAGCGCACAAAAAGTCGCAAAACTACAGGCACCGGTCAAATGGAGGTCTATAGTCCTGTTCCTGAATAGCTTCTTGGTGCTGAACACCTACACCACAATCGTTCTTGTGCTCGTACACTAATCTGCCGTGTATTGATCGATGGCGCATCGAGACCCATCTGGGGGCAGAGCCAGTTACGCACGGACTCTCCTACACATACACAAAACCCAATATAGCACCATTTCTTTAGCTCACCCTGTGGCTAACGTGTTGCTCTGCATATTCATGCACATTGATGTCCAAGCGAAGGCATGTAAAACTGCCCGAGAATTTTGCTGTTTTCTCAAAAACGCCTATCCTATACGTTGCCCCAACACGCAGGTTCTAAATGAGCAACATTCTCGGAGTTCCTTCGCGCGGTTAGAAAGAGCGAGTGGATTTTCATAGGGTAGACCCGCTCTCAGAGAATCACAGCCAAAAATGAGTACAAGGCAATAGGGTGCACTTAAAGTTCTTGCGCTCTTCTTTTTGAAAAATTTTGATAGCCAAACCATTTCATTACTGAGTCCGAATGAAAAGGGTTCTACTGTAAGGAGCTATGACTGTCCTTACTGCAGGACCGCCAGACATGACCGCGTACAGGTAACTAGGAACTGATTAGAAATTTCAACACTTTTAGCCCAAATTTGGTTCTGGGGGTTATTTAAGGTGCAGAGCACGAATATAAGGCTCAATTCAAGTTTTTTCGAAAAATTACCATAGGTTACTGTAAATAATTGATACCTCTCTTATCACATCTTACAGTTAATAAGGCGATTCTCGGCCCGAGCCGCACCGAATAGGAATCGGAGCCGCTTGACAGTTCGGCTCGTTCTCCCAATCTCCGAGCTACTGCTTTTGCTGTTCGGGCCAACCGGAATAGCCCGGACATCAACAGCAGTGGCCCGGAAAGCAACCGCAGGGCCCGGACAGCAACAGGAGGCGACTCGCAGATTGGAAAACCGAGCCGAACTGTCAGACGGCTCGGGGCCGATAATCTTGAGAATGTTCTGAGAAACTTAAAACGGACCTGTATTCGTGTTCAGAGCCACAAATACCCCCTAGACGAATTTTGGTCTGCAAATGTTGCAATTTCTGGAACCAAAAAAAGATCTTTTGCCATGTTTGGTCTAACCAGTTGCATTGAAGAAATTCAACAAAATTCAAATTGTTTCTTTTAACCCCCCCCCCACAACATTCAACAGACCATTTTTTGCAACTCCAGGTGGTGATGGTGTCAGTTCCTAGTGCGTGTCGTTAAAGTCTTAGCAGGTTATGGGTGAACCGGCCTAAACGGCCGGTTCACCCATAACCTGCTGCCTAAACTTCGCCTATTACAAGAAAAAAAAACAAGTTTATAAGACGAGATGCAAAAAGCACGGAACCTGTATTATGGACAGCCATGGGTTGGATCATTAAATCAAAAACCTGATATAAACGCGCACACAGCCCTGAAAGGCTGCGCGAGCACTAAATCAAAAACCTCACATATAAACCCTGACACGGCCCTAGTGGGCTGCACAATCGAGCCTCGCCGGCTGCGTACCGTTACATGTGAACACGCGACGTAAGCGCACGCAGCCGGCAAGGTTCAATCGCGGAACCCACTAGGGCTGTGTCAGAGATTACAAGCACCTGCAAGAAACTGACAGCATCCTATTTGGAACTCGAAATAGATAATAACGGGGTTATTACACAGTGTGCCTAAGACAATGCGGTGCTCAACTACCAATACACCACAATTATTGCACTAATATCAAAAAATAACTATTAAACATAACATAACCTATCAACAACATTGAAAATGCTAAAAAAAACCTATGCAAATGCTAAAAACAAGCTAAACGCTGAACACACTTGATTCAACATTGGGATCCAGAACGACTATCGGCTCGATCTTCATCCGGGTTGGAAAGCACCCCAAATTCGCAGCATAACAGCATTTTGCACATGATGAAGAGTTGGACATACAGACCTGAAAATCAGTCATTATTTATTCAATATCTGCCACTCATTGAGATTATTTGCCAGGTGTTAGGGAATGACAAAATACATGATTCTCTCAAAACTAAATGTATGAGCCTAGGCTTGAAGCTGTGTAAATTTTGTCATTCCCTCTCACCTACCATGCATTTTACAGGTATATCCCGTCTACAAAGGAAGTTATGAGAATTTCAACTTCTGAAAATGATTGGAAAATGAATACAAAGCAAACCGAAAAATTAGTTTTTTTTGACAAAAATAAACTGCCTAGATATCGCGTCTCGGTGGGAACGCAAAAATTTTGAATTTGGAAAGAAATTGATGGTGGGGGTAGCTCCGATTCCGAAAAATTACGCAACGCCCCGCTTGGCCCTGAAACATACTGAATTTTAAATTTTGGTCTAACTTCTTAGGTCCCCTTCCCCCCAATTTCCCACAAACTTTCAAGTCCCTACGTTTTCCGGCAGGACAATAACCAAATTGACCTCATTTAAACGAATCATTCCAAAATCACAAAAAATTAGATAGAAAATTATTTGTGCTTTCGGACGGTATATCTATCACATTCGGCCAAAAGACCAACTCTGAGAAATTCGTTAATTCGAGAATGTCGGCTTAAAGGACACTTCCGAAACAATCTAAAACGTACCATCAATTTGGTGGCAAGTGTGATTTAGGTGCTATCTTAGCGGGGCGGGGCACTATGGCGGTGCACTTGGCCACACCCATTATACTGTGCCGCACTTAATTTGAGCACCTACCCGGGGTTCCCTCCCCCTCCAAAATCAGGAGAGTCATTGCGGCACGAAAAAGTGGGCGTGGCCAAGTGCGATACAACTGTGCCCCCCCGCCAAGATAGCACCGTGATTTATTTCAGGTGCTATATCTTCAAAATCATTGGCGAGATTTCTCTTCTTTCGCCAGCGGGCACCTCGTTGTTGTCGCGACGCGGCGGCTGGCCTGGCGCGCGGCCAAATTAATATTTGTACGGAGAAAAACGCACTTTGTGTGGTATTTGACGGCTAAGTGCGTTTTTCTTAGCATATGCAGGGCTTTGGCAGCGCGCCAGGTCAGCCGCCGCCGCGTCGCGACAACGAGGCGCCGGTGCGCGGCTATGGATTCGAGGCAGGCCAAGAGATTTCGAAAGTTCCTGGCACGATGTGACTGATTTGGGAGGTCACTGCTTTCACAGTGATCGAAACACAGAGAAAAATCGTTTGAGCACCGTACTCCTTCCTGTTCGGCCGTAAAACAAAACGCGTTGTGTGTGAATGCGCTAAAGAGCGCACTTCAAGCCTGTATCGTCCCGTTTACTCTTGCAACGTGCCAAACTGACTGTGGCATGTCCGGTAGGGGCAGGTTTTGTGAAATCGACCGAAAAGGTGTTTGGTACGAGGAAAACCCGGGTGCGATGAAGATACATATGGTTTTGACTCCAATTTACACAGCTTCGTAATCGGTTTGCCTGACACTTTGGAGGAACGCTCCTTTCACAAAACCTAAGCTCCTCTAGGCTAATGTTCACCGCAAACTCGATAGAGCACTAGAGATTTTAGGCATGTGTTTGACCTAACGCCCACTAAAGTTCCGAGATGTCTTCAACGTTGAAGACACGCTTAAGAATTACTTTTTTTTTCTTGCTCAACGGAATGGAATCCTTCACGCTTCAAAAGTGGAACTGCACGCAAATACATAGAATCACATTCCTTCACCTTTAAAAAGAGGCAAAAGCACTGACTAACTACGCAACAATTGCGTGAGAACTGCGTTCTTCCAAGCAACAACTCGTGAGAAAACGCTAAGAATGAAAAGCTACTTTTGTGTGAATGATTTACTTCTTAAGCCTCCTAACTCTCCAGATTTTGGAAGGGGAGGCGAACCTAGGTGCGAAGGTTTTGGTGGGTTGAAAATTGGGCGCAAATCACTTCTCCACTAATCTTCCAAGGTGCTAACGTCCACTTTTCCGTGCCGCAACGACTCTCCTGATTTTGGCAGGGGAGGGAAACCCTGGGTAGGTGCTCAAATTCAGTGCGGCACGGTAAAATGGGCGCGGACTATTGCATAGCGCCATAGTACCCCCCTCCCGTTTAGATAGCACCTGTTCCAAAACATACTATTCAATACCCATACCGGCAACCACAATCCTGGTGTCATCTGAAAAGCGAAGTGCCTACGACGCCGAGGAAAAACGGCGTATTCGGCGTGTAATGTGAAGTTTGGTGTAATCACACACAAAACTTTCAGTTTACGGCTTGGTTGGATTACGGTGCTCATACGATTTTTCTCTGTGTTTCGATTATTATACTGCTTTCAACCTTACAAGCCTTTCTCCCTTTACATACGCTACAAATCAAGAGCAGCTAAAATTAGAGTCAAAAGTGAACAGCATACCTTGTGGTATAGATCAGGCATGTGCGAAAAACTTTAATACCGAAAAACGAAAAATTTTCGGTTTTGAATCCGAAAAATTCCGAAAAAACCGAAATAAATTTTTGTCTTTTGAAACGTCTTATTTTCGTAATTACATGACATTGATTGGAAAAACAAGGAAACGTAATCGAAAAGCTACGAATAATGACAGAATCATGTTTTCCTAGTGAAACAAAAGCGTACGCAATCAACGTATTAATCTGAGCAATATTACCATTGCTGCAGTTTTTTTTTACCGCTTTTTCGACACTGACTATGAGAGCATAGAATTCTTCTCGCCTATCATTTAACGACGAACACTCATTGAGAATGATTATCGTGAACGCTGCCTTTAAAGTACCGATGTAGGTTGTCAGCTATGCGGAATCGATTAGCGTTATTATTAAGATTGGTGATGTTTCCGCCTGTCGAATTTCATATTTTTGGTTCTTCGGAGGATTATTCCTGAAAGTTATGGCAACGCTCAAAAGATGAGCCGTAGTCGCTTTAGCCTGCTGATAAACAGGAAATCCAAGAAATTTAGACCCAGTCAGTCTAATTTTTCATCGAAAGTGATGTAGTAGAAGGAACCGTCGTGCAAGGGGCAGATCATACGATTGCTTTTGCGCGAAATGATTCTGGGGTAGGGTTTCCAGATACCATTTTAATATGTTCTAGGGAGAGCACAGTGCTCCAATATTCTATACTCAGAATCGGCTAAATGCCTGAGAGATTCACAGGAGGTTTCCAAAAGTGGGCATTTCCATAGCTTTGCCAATTGGAAAGGGGTACACAAATGACAATTTTAGGGCGTTCGAAAAAATTGTCTCATATCGAGCTTAGAACTTGTTTCTGGAAGTTGTTTTGGGTGCTGATTACGAATCTAAGGCCCATTTGTCAATATTTCAAAAAAACGTCCGATTCCATATGGGGGAAAGTTTGCTGGCAAAAGGCGACTTCCGACGATTTCGAGAATCCTACGATCAAATCGCCTCAAAACTTGTACATAGGGGCTGTTCGGGCTGCCTAACACGAATCTGCAACCCATTCATCGATTTTCGATAAATTATGGTAGGTTACGGTGGGTATAAGGTGTCTCAGTCAAAGTTTCGGATTTCACTCAAAATGTCACTGTGGGTGTTATTTGGGAAGCTGAATACGAATTTGAGGTTCATTTTTCGATTTTCGAAATTTTAGGGTGGGTACTAGTTTCAATCCAGGACTTGTACCGGCAATTAGTAGCGAAGCTTAGGGTTGCTGCCGACATGTCGTACGTTCGTCCCGTGGCAGTGTGGAGGAAAGAAGATCATCTCCGTGCAAACCGACGTCCTCTCCTCCACGGAGTGTTTTTTGAACCTTAGGGTTACTGTAGGTTACGCTACGGATACCCTTTAACTGGCGTTACTTCCCTTGAAAACTCAAGAATGGACCTCAAAATCGTGCTCAGCGTCCTAAATAACATCCACAGATAAATTCGGAGACAATTCTTAGACTGACAAAGTTACCGTATATGCACCGTTTTATATCGTAACTCAAAGAAAATCGATAAATCGACCAAAGATTTGTGTTAGACAGCCCAAATAACCCCTATGTAGAAGTTTTAAGACGATTTCATAGCAGCATTGTCGAAATCGTCAAAAGTCGCGCTTGGCCAGCAAATTCCCCCCATTTTAAATATTCGGACCAAATCAGATGGAATTTTTCAATTATTGACAAATGGACCACAGATTTGAAATCAGCTTCCCGAACAACCTCTAGAAAAGAGTTTCCACGTCAATTCGAAACAATTTGTTTGAACGCCTCCAATATTGCCATTCATGTACTCCTTTTCTCTTGGCCAAGCTATGGAAATGCCCACTTTTGAAAATTTCCTGCGAACCTCTGTGGCGTTTAGCGGAATTGGAAAACGAACTATCTACGCTGTGTCCCATACCTACAACTATCAAAACATAGTTTTATAAAAGCCCTCGGAAAAATGTAAGGTAAGCCCTAGTAAGAAAAGGTTTGACGCCTCACACCAGCTCCCAACCCTAGCTATAATCCAAAGGGGAAAAAACGAAAAAAAACAGCTGAACTCACTCTGAACTTGTCCTTCCGAATGGTCAACACCACTTTAATCATGTACTGAACACGCTTGTCGAGATTCGTAGCACCATCCTGCACGATTCCACGTAGACGAGTGAATATCGTATCGAGAGCCCGACGTGAAACCTTTGAAAACCAAACGTAACGGAAGCCGAAACAATGTATTTTAATTTGAATACCTCCATGAGCATCTGTCCACATTCCTAGAGGAACGCTATCGCCACTTCCACAGAGTCATCTGTGGGCGTTTCCATCATCGAAATCATTATTTCGAGCGCCAGGACTTCCTGTGCCTGCAAATAAACAGTGAAACGCAGAAAGCATATTACTACGGTGCGTTTCATTGTATACTTCCACCCAGAATTTCGAAGATATCGCTGTCCAGCGTTAGGGCCTATTCTTCTGTGATGAGCGAATTCAGGGTGTTGAAAAACCTAAATATTCAAGGTTGCAGAATTGGTTTTCCTCCAAGAACTTTTTTATTACTTTTTTCAATTGTCGGCCGTTTCATAATATACTTCCACTCAACCTGAGAAAGAATTGATTCCACAATTGGAACAACTTCACACCAATCAGCGGTCCACATCTGCTTCACAAATTGTAGCTAACTCGACAAGTCGATTTGACCAGCTATTCGCTGAGTTACGGAGAACTCAGGAGTACAAATCGCAAACAATGTAATGGAATGGTGATGTGCATCAGAAAGAGCGCCATCTAACAAGTGCCAACCGCAAGGCCATGAAAGCAGCAATTCCTGAGAGTCGTGCCAAGACCTTTTTTCCAAATGCCAACAGGGAAATACAGCAGAAAATAAGAACCAGAGATGAGAAAAGAGCCGCAGATCATCTAAACCCGGAGATTGCTGTGCTGGATAATGAGACCAAGGAGGATCTGGATAAGAACAAGAAGGAATGCTGGGAGAAGTTCACTGAGAAGCTGAATTTCAAGGCGGACGAAACTACGGCGTGGGAAGTGTTAAGGAAAATTTCCGGCAAGTCCGCTCCCTCTATAAGCTCTGCTATTAAATTCCAGGAGCAAGTCTTCAAATCAGGCAAAACGGCTGCTCATGCATTCGGCAAGAATTTCTTCATCACACGTGCCGTGCGAGGCGCGAAAAGCACGGTTAGAGAACTGAGCCGGTTGCCGCTCATGAACGCTTCTGAGGCCTCTACTCTCACTCAAGTAGAGAATGCTATCAAAGAAATGCGGAATTCGAAGGCTATCGGACTTGACGGTATCTCCCCAGCCATCCTGAAGAAGCTTCCCATGGAACTTCTACGGATGCTTGCAGATATCAATAGCACTTCTTTCCGGATCTGCACTCTACCCCAAGTTTGGAAGACAGTCATTGTGATGCCGTTGTTAAAGCCAGGCAAGTCCCAAAGCACGGCAAAAGGCTTTCGACCAATTAGCCTTTTATCGCCCATCGCCAAATTAGCTGAAAAGTTGATAGTGGGAGACCTGGCTGATAAAAATGAGCGACAGCAGCATCAGCATGGGTTCAGGAAACCACTCTACTACTACTCGGCGACCACTCGCCGGTCGCTGACACTCTGCAGACCCCTTTGGAACGATGGGGAGTGCTACCCAGCGGAAACCGAGTCGCGCGATGGCAGCAAGGGTGGAACTTCAAAATGGCCAGGTGCCCAGGAGCGCGGCGGAAAGCGAAAGGCGGCAATCGATACATCGCGCGGAGGAAATGACTTCGACCATTTTTGCCGCTAACGTTGTGTGTCCCCAATTGTGCAACATCCCGAGGCCATACCCTCTTCTCTTCGCTCTGTGGAGCGGCGGCGCGGATTTCGCCGCGACCCTGAAACCCCTTCACGGGATTGAAACCACGGAGAAGTCTAAAGTCTAACCAGTAATGGGTTTACCTCCCCAACCCACAAGCAATGTATAGCACTCCCGGATATCTATTATCTTCTTCCGAGATGCGTCTGATTGCAGGTACCGAATACCCACATTCGGGGCTCCATGACATTGCTCATTTGCGGGCCTACGCGTTAGGGTCCGTTAAATGTCGCGCACGCGGCGAACGCGGAAAAGGCGTCATCGTGTGGGAGATTTGTCAGCACCATATACGGGAAAACGGTTATCGTTAGTGACATAGAATGAACTCAGCAAAGTAAATAATGGTACAGAACACGCCAGTTTACTTATATTTTACTAAATGCTGGGATGTCGCGTCGCCTCGCTTTCCGCTGCGCGCGACGCTCACCGACCGCGACGCAGAACGCTCGGATGAGCAATGTCCGCTCCCAACGTGGGTGAGACTGCCATTTGAAATAAATGTTTGAAACCTATACCTTCTTTCGACTGCCATCACGATCCCGACTCCGACTTCTTGAATCCCGTCTTGGAGGTGGTGTTGACTTCGGTGAGGGAATGTCATCGGCGTTCGAACGGCAACCACTTCTGGATCGAGATGGCATCTATACACCTGAAACAGAACAATTCGTAATCCAAAATTGTACCTAAAACCGTGAAAAATGAGCGCTATATTGTAACGGTAGTCACGGAAACAAAGCACAACCCAAAACTCTTGAACATGTTTACTGACTGCAGTTAAACCTATTTATTCTATGAAAACTCGCTCTCGTTGCGACTTTGGTTGTACCGTGATCCACGAACGAAGCCTAGAAACGGTTTTCGGCCTTGATTGGCAGCAGAAAATACGAAACGGATTTTAGCAGCCGGCTCAGGTGCTCAGGCCGACGGCCGGCGAACCTTTCCCAGCTGGCCCGCGATCTCCGTCCTCCGGCCGCCCGCTTCTGGTTCGCCGGCCAGCCGTATGTCGATGGCCCACCGACCTTTACCAGATGGCCCGCGATCACTATTTGTATTATTGCTTACCTCAAGCATGTCACCCCGACGGCGAAGAAACGCCCCGCCTCGGTCCGCCGCAGTCTGCGGTGAGGAGCTACCCTCCCCGCGGATCGCGGCGGAAACCGCCGCCCCCCTCTCAGCCGTGGGGATACCCCTATCCCTCAGCAGTCAAAAATATGCTGGCCTCCGGAGAGTGACTCGAAGTCACCTTCAAGGGCCGGCAGTAGAATGCCGATTGAGGACTCTAGTGAGATGAGGCGCCTTTTATACCGGCTGTGCACGTGATAACCACGTTACGATGAGATCAGTCGCGATCATTATAAATTGTCTTTATAACCGGTCGAATTGAAGATGGCGTGGCGGGTTTTGTGGTTCGCGGGCGAGCCAATATCCGCACTGCGTGTGCATCGCATGCAGCATGGTTCGTCGCTGGCCGGCACTCTCGAAATGTGGGGCGCCGGCCGTCGTTTTCGACATAGAGGTTCGCCGGCGCCGGCCGTCGCCCTGAGGGGATTCTGTGTTACCGGAACCGCATTCGCCGTGGAGTGCGTTATCGTATCATCGAGCGCCAGCCTCACACCTAAGTGGTATTTGAGTCTGAGATCAGCCTTGGGGAGTGGTTTTGTTCTAAAACTGAGCCTAATTATCATGCACATTGTATGCTTAGGTATTTATGACGCATTTCAGTTTTCTTGCTTGTCTCTCTTCACTCAAAAGTCTGTGTTATCTTGGATTTCTTGCTCGCCCACCTGTTTCTGATTTTCTGGGAGTCTATCTCGTCAGCTACTGATTGTTGGGCCCAAGATTAGGACAGGTGTGGATGTTGAGACGAAAAATTGATATTGCTCAGCAGTAATGGTAGACACGATACCGGACTATTTATCACAAAATTCAAACGCTGATTGCCTTCCCAAAAATCTGAGTGCGTGGAACACTAGAAAAAATGAGCAGAAATTTTCGCAGTCATGGTTTCTATTGCAGACCAAGTTTTTTTTAAACAAAGGTCCAGATATGGTGTTAAAGCGCAGCTGCACACGGACGACGAAACTTGTAGGCAAATGTAGGAAGGTGAACATTCCGATCAAGCGTATGTCCAGGCATTCCTTATTGTGGTGAGAACTCGATATTCGAAAAGCACTTTCTTGTGGTGAGATATGCGGTCGTGAATGGGTTAATGGTAGTAAACGTATGTACGATTTTTCTGACATGATTCAGTTTTTTTTTTCAGTTACGAAGGATGAAAAGTAGTGACGAGCGGAAAAAATCACTACAGTATTGGTATGTTGAAAACAACTGCGTTTACATGAAAGAAAAAAATCAGTCATATCTATGTGTTTATTAAGGTGTAAAGAGATATAGCACATACAGTGGAGTCCACCAAGAGTGTCTCATTTACTTATCAATAAGAAGCGGTCGGCTGGGGATCAATGTGCATGAATCCCATACCAGCACGCTCGATACCGATTGAGCGAGCGCGGTTGTGCTGCAACGAATTTCATGTTCATTGATCTCCAATCGACCGCTTCTCATTGATAAGTAAATGAGACACTCTTGGTGGACTCTACTATAGATATCGTGAGAAACAAACCAAATCGGAAAGCAATCGACAGCATAACTTCAGATAACAGTTTGGTGGACAACGTCATAACTGGTTAGTCTGTGCCGTGTCATAAAAGGCGCATGTTTGAGGGGGGGGGGAGTTCGGTCCCGCTCGACGTTCATAGTTATGCAAAGTACGAATCACGATAGAAGGATATTTGAGTCGAGCAGGATCTATTCACCCTTTGTATTCACTTTCACCGCCTAGAATGGAGGGTGAACACTGCTACAGTGTATGGGCTCACACTTTTTCAGGTGTGGTCCCGCCGGAAGTCGACGATTTTGAAAACTATGAGTCACGAGAGTAGGATATTTGAGTCAAGCGTCTCTGATTTACCCTGCATACGAAATTTCACCGTCTGATTGTGAGATCGACGCTGAAGGGCGCCACACTGTACTCGTAAACATCGAAGCAAAAAACGTGCGTCTTCGAAAAAAGTAGGTATTTAAAAGGTTATAAGGTAAATAGCAAATGAGTTATTTGGAAAAATCCTGGCTTTGAGAAACCAGACTTTATACTCTACAGTCTGCAACCTTCGGCAAGTCTGAAGGTTGCCTTTTAAGAACATTTATCTGTAGTGGGTTCTTCTCTAAAATGCACTGTGGGTCCAGATCTAACAATTTAAATACTGAGAAAACGCGAATATTGACGCAGAACCCACACCAGGAAACTTTTCGCAACGGGCACACTCCAGAGATGCCGAAGGCTTCAAACGGTAGGATACAGAGTGTAGTTTCCTAAAGCTAGTTTTTTTTTCGGGTAACTCATTTAAAACACAAGTTACTGCAGTTTTAAACCCTAGTTTAGATTCGTGAACTTGGATGTTTTTTGCCTTCTTCCTCTATCAATGTAGCGGTCTTCGGCGATCATTTTAGACGCCGAAACTCAGCATGGATTAAATCGGCCACGCTGGACTCAAATATATAAAGTGGGCATGGATCCTGAAGAGACTTTGCGTTCCCCATTGGAGGTTGGCGCAAACTCGGTGCACCTAAGTTATAGCATATGGCACCGAGTTTGCGCCAACCTTCAACAGTGAACGCGAAGTCTCTTCAGGATCCATGCCGACGTTAAATATATTGCCGACTTCCGACGGGACCACACCTGAGAGACGTGTTAGTGCTCATATTTAGCGGTGCTCGGCCTTAATCTTAAACGAGGAAATTTCTCGTTCAGCGTAAATCAACCACGCTCAACTCAAATATCAACTCTACTGACTCATAAAAATCTTTCGCAGAAATCATTTAGCATTTAGTAGGCAAATTGCTTTAGGCACTTCACATTGAGGATTCATATGTCTTGTCTATCATTTTGGAAACACCTTCACGGTAACTTCACCCTAAGCTTCCTAATTGAACAGCGACACTCATAACTAAGTTAAAACATCACTTCAGTCAAATCGCAATGCAAAGTTGAACCCGATGTGAAAAACTGCTCCGGTTGGTGTTCACTCACATACTGTGCTTCTCTGGGCCAAATTCCGGCCCGCAATTGCGTCTCGACCCGCTTTGCAGCCGCGCGCTTTCGAGTCGGAAGGGTTCCCAGCGCCGCAGCCGCCGATCTGTTGACTCTAGGTGGATTTTAAAAACTGAAAACTAAGCGAAATTGGAGAAAACTGTATAAAAAAGGCATAACGAGTCGGCTCTGGCGCTTAAAACTAGACTGACTCGAGCGCGTGGGGCCGCAAAGCGTGTTAAGACGCAATTGCGGACCAAAATTTGGATCAGAGAGGCACAGTGCACAATTGTCCATTGAGTCTTCCTCCGAAGGTCAGACATCTCCGGAGCTCAAACCCCCTGTGGGGCCCTATCCCACGCCGAACTCTGTATGGCACTGATTGATATGGGAGATCTGATGATGTATTGATTTTTGGCGTGGTAATGTTTTTCTTTTTAATGCTTTAACGAAATAGAAAATTAACGTGTTAACGCATTAACGGGTTAACGCGGTTTTTATCCGAAAATTAACGATTAACGCTTAACGAAATAAATAATTTTCTTTAACGCACACCCCTGGTAGGTACCCTCTCCATTTTTCGAGCAATAAAAATGCTGTTTTTCTGAGCCATTTGGCCAATTCCAAGCACGTGTCATTTATATGCTCTCACAGACCTACAGCAACGACAACGTGATTTTCAAAATCGCCACCGAAAGGCGACAAGCCTCCCTTGTGAGATCAAATGAAAGGCAAGTGCAAACTTGCTGCAGACGTCTGTGGGCAGCAAAGGATCCACTGCAAGTCGCATATGAACAACAAATTTCAGACCGAAAATAAAATTGAACTTTTTCATTTTTTTCGATATTGATTTTTTCGCCAAAATGGGCGAAAAACGAAAACACCGAAAAATCAAAAAACGCACACCTCTGGTATTGATGTTCTCGTGGTTTGCGGACAGACGGAACTTCTTAATAACAACCATTCACAACCGCCCAACTAGAAACAGCGACGAGGGACCAGCAAACAACAAATTCAAGATAATTACAATTTGTACATTACATACAGAAAACGACGAAAATAGTGTGAAGTCTGCGACGGAACGAAATAAATACAAAATTCTACCCGTTTAATTGGCTTAGAACAAGAATAAATAGTCGAGAACTAAACAGAAGGAATTTAGCGGCAGAATAAACATATGAAGGACTGTGAGTGCAGCTGTAGAGTTTACTCTCACGCCCCAAGAGGCCCGGTCAGGTAGCACAAAAGAAATGGGACAAACTCAACGAACTCACAACCGAACGATAAATCTTTGACTTGAGCCTGTCGCAAACCTTTTTATCACAGAGCACTCCACTCGCGGTACGCCACTTCAACCAAGCAGCATTGATGCGTGCGTCGACTTCAGCCGTCAGCGTCCCATCATCGCAAAGCGTAGATCCAAGATATCGAAACGTATGCGCTTTTGGCAAGACTGTGTTGTCGACTTGGATGGAATCGTCACAACTTGCATTTGTCATGTATTCGGTTTTCTTTTTATTGAGTCGTAAGCCGAATGCTGCCAGTCTGTCGTGCCAAGCTTGAACTTGTGCTTGGAGATTTCCTTTGCTGTCTGAGGCGAGCATCACGTCGTCAGCATACAACAGTGTCCAAGGTGCTGAACTCTGCAAATCTCGTGTGATGACATCCATGACGATGATGAAGAGCAGAGGGGAGAAGGCGGAGCCTTGATTAACTCCAACAGTGATTCGAAAAGGCCTTGATGTTCCTGCCGCGGATCGTATGCAACTTGACGTGTCCACGTACAAAAGCTTCACCCAATCGATCAATTCTTCGGGGACATCTCGGCTACGCAGAGCATACCATATTACTTCGTGAGGGACTCTGTCGAACGCTTTCTCAAGATCAAGAAAGGCGAGGTGAACAGCTTCTCCTTTTTCACGATTCTTTTCCACAAGAAGTCGGGTCGCATGGATAGCATCGACGGTGCCGCAGTTCCTGACAAAACCACACTGATTTACGCTCAGCTCAACGACATCACGTATTCTTCTATCCAGAATCCTCTCGAAAATCTTCATTGTATGGCTAAGAAGTCGGATGGGCCGGTAGTTGCAACATTCAGCAGGACTCCCTTTCTTTCTGAAGATCGGGACTGTGGTGTTTGACTTCCAGTCTGAGGGAACCTTGCGCTCAGTCACAATGCGGTCGAATAACAATGCAAGCCAGGCAGTTGGGTTCCAACTTCGACTCTTCCATAACTCGGCGGCAATATCATCAGGTCCGGTAGCTTTGCCATTCTTCATCGCTTTCAGAGCCTCTGCTACTTCGCTCGCTGTGATAGGCGACACCGCCTCATAAACGGGAAGAGCATGAGGTAACGGGGGATGCGGGAACTCTTCTGTCGAAACTGCTTCGAAGTACTGCCGCCACCTTTCCCTCGCCTGCTCGGCATTCGATAGCAGCCGACCATGTCCATCGTTTATCCCAACACACTTTTCTATATCCTCCGTCTTTCGGTTTCGTGACCTGACGAGCCGATAGAGATCGCGCTCGCCCTTTCTCGTGTCAAGCCTGCGATATAAAGCTTCGTATCGTTGACCTCTCGTTCTCGCTACTGCCTTCTTAGCCGCACTTTTCGCGACTTGATACTCTTTCCAGTTGGCCGGGGTTTTCTTTTTGAGAAAAGCTTGGTAAAGAGCCTTCTTCCTTCAAACACATGCCTTTACTTCGTCAGTCCATAACCACGCTTCCTTCTCGATGTACCTCCGTCCAGGCTTTGTCGTTCCAAGAACGTTGCGAGCAGCTTGAACTATGCTCCTCTTTGCTTCCTCCCAGCTCTCTTCTACGCTTGTGATCTGCGGTAGATGGATACGAACAATTACTTCGGGTGCCTTGTCCTTGAAATTCCACCACTTGATCCTTGCAGGACCTGTGAGGTCTGCGCGCTGTTGTTTCGGAGGGCTAACGCGGAGCGTGCAGATGAGTGGACGATGTTGAGTAGCCACCGCCTCATAGGGAATGACTTTGGCATCAATAACTAACGTGCGGTCTCTGCTCCTCACAAGGAAGTAATCGATTTGCGACGAAACGGTTCCACTGTGATACGTTGCTAGCTGAGAGCACCGCTTTCTATACCATGTATTCAGCAGTATGAGGTCGTGACTACCAGCGTAGTCGAGAATCCGCTCGCCATCGTCATTTCTTCGTCCATAGCCGAACCCACCATGACTGGGATGTCCGTTGCTCGCCTGTCCCACGTGGCCGTTCAAGTCGCCAGCTACAACAAGACAATCTTCTACCGGAACGGCAGCGGTTTCACAATCAAGGAGTGCCCAAAAATCATCTTTCGTTCGTGACGAGCAGCCGCTCTGTGGAGCATATGCGCTGAAGAAATGCATCTTGCGAGAGTTGATGACAAAAACGATTTTCATGAGACGGTCATCGTACCGGAAGACTTCAGCAACAGAATCACGATAACGCTCAGAAACGATAACTCCAACTCCGTTTGTCGTTCGTGGACTGCCATTGAAGATCAGCTTGTTTTTTTCCTATATCCACATTTCCTATATCCATCTATACATTTACCTATATCAATGTGATTTCTAGTAAATATCGCCTATGGACATATTCTATTAATTATTAATTACCTATGTTGATTATCTAATATTATTATTATTACTATTAAATATCTGCCATAATCAGCTCTATATAATTAAATGCGAGAACTAAGCGGAAATTCTATCTACACTTTACATTGTTTCTCATCAAAAACATAAGGCCCTACATGGTCCTGCCTGTTACGAATCGGGACATTCTTTTACAGAAGGCCTCAGCTTCCTCGTGATGAACGCCGTAGATGAAATACCTCCCCGCGAACCTGGAAAAATGGGGTGTTATTAAATGGAATGATGATTGCTAGTATTTAAGCTTTCCTTTAAATACCTGGGGTGGTAGTAAACCAGGCGAGAGCGGGACGTAGGGGTGAGCTTAAGGTGCCACTTAAGTGGCACCTAAAGTTTTTGACACATTTTCGTAGAATTGTTAATTAGGGTGCCAGAAGCTCGAAAATCGAAAAATTACACGAGAGCTCGACATTACGTCGACCTCATGAGGACATTTCGCAGCCATTTCCGGGTGGTCTTCTCGTTCACATGAGGGTCACAAGAGCGTCATCTCGTTCTCTGTGCGTGTCTTGTTTTTTTTAGTTATTGTTGTTTTACTTTGGTTGACTAGAGCAGAACTGAAAATCGTGAACCGTTATTGTTGATACTATACTTTGGAAAAACTGTTAAAAACCCCAATTTTTTGAATAAATGCGAAAATCCTTTTTTTTTTGAATTTTAAATTTTTGAAAATATTCGAAAATCAAAATTTTCGATTAAACCCGAAAGTGGTATTTTTCGATATCTGGATTTTCGAATATATGAATAAACTCGGAAATGGTACTTTTCGATTTTCGGACTCTCGAATATATTCGAAAAACTGATTTTTCGAATTACAAATTTTCGACTATATTCGAGAACCAATTTGAAAATTTTTTTTTCAAATAATCTTTTCGAATTTTCGAGAAAAAATCATATTTTTCAGAAAAATTTTCTCGAGTTTTCAAATGATGAATGTCACATCACGTGACTTTGGTGAATCGCGCCACAAAATTCGCGCTCGCTCGAAAGCTTCAGGAGCACAGTTTCAAAGAATTCAAAATGAATTAGTGGTCGAAGAATCTATGAAAAAGGCCTTAGTTGGCTGCTAAGGCGCTATTCATACTCCTCAACACCAGCGCGTGATGCGCGGGCATGGCGCTGAAGCATGAATACTTTCTGCGCGCATCACGCTGTTTGCGGAGACCGAATGCTCCGGCGGCGACGCTATGGCGGAGCCAAATAAAGTGGGCCTCAACTTATCCAAACAAGCAAATTTTGTACATGCGTTCGCCATCATGGCAGCGCAGTGTAATTCTAAAATAAATTATCATGAAACGGAATGAAATTGATGATGGACTACTAATGATGAAAAAGTTGTTAAGGGCCGTCGCCGCCATGGCGGAACGGGCGGCACGTGCCGGTTTGACGTCAGGATACTCATACTCCAACGCCACGCTCGCGCGTCACGGGCTGACACTGAGGAGTATGAATAGCACCTAAAAGATAAAGAGTCATACATAGTTCGCTAAACAGCGTACTGGTCATGTGAGAGGAGCATGTTTCAGGTCTGCGAAGACACGAAGATAAATGGGAGATCAGCAGCAGCATGTCTTTGCAGAACACCTCTGTTAATGTTGAATGTTATCTTTGACTAAAAATAAATCAGTTTCAATTTTAAATTCCCTCTGTCCTCAAAAATTTCCTTCCATCGTAGCTGTCGCTTGAATATAGTGAGGCTATCAGAGCAATAATTCTAACGAATTTTTCGACAGCTGAGGTAAGCATCATTAAAGGCAGCATACACGCTCGTAAGCGTAATTGAGATAACTACGGAATAAAATGGGATGGCACCGAACACGACGCCCACGCATTTTGAAGCGTCAACAACATCCCACAATGACGCTATACGAGTGAGAAGTTGGCCCGGCCCCTGTATCTGCCCGCCCCCTGTATTTGCGTCCTCCTCCAAAACAGGGGCGCTGGACCATTCCCGCCGTCGTCGGTGGGTGTGGTTTACCTATTGTACCTATTCCACCACCCACAAACGTCGCCGACGGTGATAATGGCCCAGCATCCCCGTTTTTGAGGAGGACGCAAATACAGGAGCGGCCAGATACAGGGGCGGGGCCAACTTCTCACTCGTATAGCGTCATTGTGGGTTGTTGTTGACGCTTCAAAATGCGTGGGCGTCGTGTTCGGTGCCATTCCATTCTAATTCCGTAGTTATCTCAATTACGCTTACGAGCGTGTATGCTGCCTTTAAATAAGGGGCAGCGCGGCGGCCAGCCTGAGGTGAGCAGTGGTTAAGGAACAGACAAATTCTGATTTTGCGGGTGCGAGGATTTCTCGCAAGTGTCAAAGTCCTAGCGGCAACTTTTTACGGGTTTCTGCTCTATGCTAAAGACCTAAGGTCCATGCATAGTCGGGAGACAAAAGCCGCGCCGCCACGGTGACTGGTAGAGGGCAACTACACAGTCTCGCGCCTGTCATCCATTACTCAACATTTCGGCGTTATTTTTGCCGCCCGACTATGCGTAACTCTATAGAGAATGTGCACTGCATAAGTGGCCCGCAGAAAAGCAGCCATTATCGATCGGACGAACTGTTCCGCGTTTACTCTACCGGTGAAGTTTTGGGGACAGGGGCTCTCTACACAGCGAGGGGGGATTTGTCCCGCCTTTTGCGGCTCTAATCCCACTCGGGACCACTTCGCTCGCGTTGAGGTGAGTGAAGTTTCAAACTGCGAAAACGGGACAACTCCTCCTTCGGTGTGTAGACAGCCCCTGTCCCAACTTTTGTGAATATTCGGTGTAATCGAAAGCCGATATAGGGGCTCTTTCAATACACGGAGGAAGGAGTTGTCTTGCCTTCTGCTGCTTTAATTCCACTCGGGACCACTCCGCTTGAATTGAGTAGCGTCACGTGTGAAACGGCAAAAACCGGACAACTCTTCCTTCTCTGTGCGTGTAGAGAGCCCCTATCCCTTGAACGCCTGAGAAGGGACTGCTTCTCAAAGGTTTTTATGAAGCGCAAACATTAGTGGTGGCCATAAGCATATGACGACTGGCCACCTAATAAAAACCATCTAGAGAAGAATAATAATAATAAATCTGATATTAGTAAAATGATTATTTTGACATCAGTGGTAATAGTAATAATAATATCGACAATGCTAGCAAAAATAAGAATAATATCGACTATAATAATACTATTAATCATACTAATAATGATAAAATATTGTGTTTACTGATTTTTGTTACTGTTATCAATATAATAATGTATTATTAATATTATTATTAGTATTATTATTATTATTATTATTATTATTATTATTATTATTATTATTATTATTATTATTATTATTATTATTATTATTATTATTATTATTATTATTATTCAATAATCTCCACGTTCGACTCTCGATAAACCTCGGCATCAGGATAATAGTTGATACTTTGATTGTAGCAGGCACGAGGTAGTATGGCTTTATTGGAAGACTAACGTTTCGGCGGTCTCGCCCTCTTCGGAGTCTTTTCAAAGTCCGTGGAACATCAGGGTATTCGGTAGATAAACGGCGGGTACCGAGATATCAGACGGCAGTACCCCAAATCAGAAGGCTAGTCTGATGTCTCAGACTAGCCTTCTGATTTGGGGTACTGCCGTCTGATATCTCGGTACCCCGCCGTTTATCTACCGAATACCCTGATGTTCCACGGACTTTGAAAAGACTCCGAAGAGGGCGAGACCGCCGAAACGTTAGTCTTCCAATAAAGCCATACTACCTCGTGCCTGCTACAATCAAAGAATCAACTATTATTATTATTATTATTATTATTATTATTATTATTATTATTATTATTGATATTATTATAGGAGTAGCATTAACAATACATTGTTAGTAGTAATGGTAAAATTAGTTGTGGTGCTGATAATGCTATGCCTGAAAGTTTTTTTCGGATCAACGTCACCGCACCATGGCGATTAAAAAAACAATTCATTTAATGCTACTCATCATTGCAAGCGAGCACTCAGTAATTCCTGACACCCCCGCTACGCTCTAATATTTTTCAAGTTCACCTTCGATTCCTGAAAGACGATAAAATGCAATCAATTTGTACACTCGACGGCGATTCTGCTGGTCACGGTAGACCTAGCTCGCGAAACCTGTGCACGCAGTCGATTTCTTCCACTCGGCAATGCAACTGGCCTCATGATCGCCTACATAACATCGGCATGGATCGGGAAGAGACTTCGCGTGCATTGTTGAAGGTTGGCGCCAACTCGGTGCACCTATGTTATAGCACATGGCACCGAGTTCGCGCCAACTTTCAACAGTGAACGCGAAGTCTCTTCGCGATCCATGCCGACGTTAGATGGCATTTCACATAGCACAAAAGGTAGTCGACGAAATAGCGCAATGGCATTGCTCCCCGTCCTGAGAGAAGCGGGGAGTGGATCGATCTCGTGCGTTAGCTAGGTTTTGAATGGGGAGCGAGACTCAGCTCACCGTCTTCTGTTCATTATGTCACCCTCTGGAAACTGAAGTTGCACTCAAGTGCCACTTCGACATTCATGTTAAGTGACGATTTCAAGAGGTTTACTACCACCCCTGGCCATCTCTTCACTGATGTTATGCCTTCTTTGTGCATACTTCCTTCTTAGCGGCTTTTCTCCGTGCGGCAGCTAAAAAAACCCATCATTCCATGAAATCTCTGAACGTTGAAATGAAAACGAATCAGTGGTAGCATTAAACGTCTGTAGCATAGGATAAAAATCACTTTATAGTGGAGCCTCTCCGCATACTCCGCTGCTTTGGATCGTACGAGGCATTCGTGAGGCAAAGAACAAGGATCTTTCAGAAAATCGTACACAGTTACCTGAAGTGAAGGTTACGTTGAACACACAAAAAAGCATTAAATCAAATTTACCTGTATCGTCACGTGTTTTCCTTGTGCATGGCACCTTATGCATCTATAATCTTTGTAAAACTTGTTTTTGCGCTGATACTGGAAACTGTGCATAGCTCGACTCCCAGGAATAGAATACAACAGGGTATCGCGACGGCCATACTTACTCGTAGCCCTCTCGGCAAAAATCCGTCGGGGAGGAGAAGGTGAGCGTCGCAGTGCTGGAGAAGGCGAGCGTCATGGTGCTGGAGAAGGCGAGCGTCGTGGTGCTGGAGAAGGCGAGCGTCGTGGTGCTGGAGAAGGCGAGCGTCGTGGTGGTGGAGAGGGTGAGCGTCGTGGTGGTGGAGAAGATGAGCGTCGTGGTGCTGGAGAAGGTGAGCGGCGGGGTGGTGTGGGCTCAATAGAGGCAGGCAGCCAGAATAGTTCTTCAGTTGATGAATTGGCGCCTAAAATTGTACTTTTAAAAATTTTCATAGTTTTGCAAGTTAGGAAACCGAAGAGGAAAAAATGGGCGGAGAGAAACAACATATGATAAGATAGAGAAGTCGCTGACGATTGGGATGTAACTGCAGTGGAGAAGAATTACCTTTGATACTGAAATGGCTTCAGGGGGAACAACGCATAGTACATTTCCACTGCAGAGTCATCAAAGTAGCAAGACATCTTTCAAGTGGATACGAAGACGCATACACTCAAGCCGTATATACGAGTGCATAGTGGCCCACCTGCGATACTACCTTTACACTCCTTATTGATATCGTGCAACTAACACTAGGCAATACAAACCCTGTGGTGCGATATTTCTCACTTCTGACCCACCGGCGATACCACATTTACATTTCTTGGTGATAACGGTGCAATTTGCACTCACAATTAGCAACAAAAGCCCAGCGGTGATATCTCATCTTCCAGTAAAGGTCACAGTAGGGAGAATTAATTTTTTTTTCATTATTCGTTACTATCTTTTAACCTTATTTTTCTTTTCGATTTACATTTTTATAAGTTAATTTTTCACCTTGCGCACTTTTCCGCTTGTTTACATTTTGAAGCATTTTATCATTATAGTTACATATCATATTTCGTTCACCATTATGGATTTTTTTCCTACTAATCATTGTTGTCCTCAATTCACAAATCTGTATTTTTCTTCATTGCTTTCCCTTTACACTGCCTGCTCATATCTTGCGCCACTTTGCAATTACAGCAGCTGATAAAAAACAATCTTTCAACTTCCTTTATGAAATCTCGAGTGGGTTAACACTTAATCCGCTATTTGAACAATCAATATTGGGGCCTTGGTTGGGCGCCAGGACTCTTCTGCACGAGCTTTGCTGGCGTCATCAACGATGGAGGTGCGAGCGCAGATAATTAGATGTGAACGAAGGTGCGAACCACGCTAATGACGGGCTCCCTAATTAGACTCGTACAGATGTATACGAATCCAATTATGATAGTCCAAACTAGTCGTGCTCATTATTATCTCACACACTTGAATAAACAAAATTTAATACTTTTTCTGATGCACAATAGAAAGTTTGACAAATATGCATAACTCTGTAGATCTCTTAAAAGCTATCAAGACTCTGATGTGATATATCTTCTTCAATCTTCGTCGGGTAGATTTTTTCGTCCGTGAAGGGCGACCTTAATCCTCATCGCAGGTCTCTTCCTGAAATATAGCGAATACCAAGTTTAAGACCAATTTAAAGTAATATAAAGCAGCACTCACCGAGACCTCCTTAGGTTCCCTTCCCCTTCGCACATCGGACATATGCTTGAGATCAGACATTCCAAATGGACCTATATTGAACAAGTGTCGCAGAAACACCACTCCACTTGGGCGCATTGAGGCACTTCTCCGGCGACCCTGACAGGGACTTAACTGGTGATGGGTACTTGTGTGTGTTACTAGTTTTCCTATTCTCGAACAAACAGCGGTACGTACAGATACCAAATTTGTAAATCTCTCTGCAAAAAAGGTGGGTTTGCCCAAAAAAAAAAGAGCTAGAAGCAAGCTCCCCCAAAGTCGTTGTATATAACCTCAACCTAGCTATGATACCCCAGTGATGATCACAAATTTCAGGAGTTTTTGCGATTCCCTCCTCAAATTGTTGTTCTCAGGCCGAAATTCTTACAGTCCCCCCCCCTAGAAATTTTATTTCTCGGCCGAATTTCCACGACCCCCTTCTCTACTCATTGGATTTTACACCCGCGCTCGCCCCGGCCTCCTCCCTGAAAATTCATTTTAATCGAGGTCTGTAACTAAGCCTCAGAATGGAAAAAAGCATCTCAACGCAGGGTCGAGCGATCCGTTAAAGCAGACTTTTACTAATCTACGACCCCCTGCATGACGACCAAAATTCTCTTTATGGTGCCTTCCCTCGAGCTTCATTTTTGTACCAAATATCTCACAATCCCCAGCTTGATGCTACATACTGAATGCTAATTTCAAACAAATCCACTCACCGGATTGTTTCCAGCATGTGACGGCACTGAAGAACCGGCCAATCCAGCATGTGACGACACCGAAGGATCATCCATTAATCTGAAAATTATTGCAACCAGATTTGGACAAGTAAAATGGACAGCACCACTTGAAATACTCTATTACTGAGCAGGGTGGAGCGAAACTATAGTCTTTCACAGATTCTGAAAGTAACCTGCACAGTTTTCTGCCTAAAGGGCTATTAGAATTTCCAAGAGTATCTTCTGATGGCTTTTCTGACGGTAGATTATGACAGATATATTAAGTGTTTCGGTTCTCACTTATATCTACGTCCTGGGCGGGTTTATCAACGTTATCGACAACCAGCTGTCGATAAACCCTCCCAGGATGTGGATGTAAATGAGAGCCCTGAAATCCACATCTAATTACCGCACAACTGATACAAACTAAATAGCTGATGTACGAATCGTATTCGGCGCCCCAATTCACCCTCTACGATAAGCTCGAGCAGAAGAAGATGCTTTTTTCAAACGAAAGGGTAGAACAGTGCAGCAATAAGAAGTCAAATAATGATGAACCATGTTTTGAAACTACTGCTAGTGTGCGGTCATTTCGACAATATGTATGTTCTACTCTGTATTTTCACACAATGTGAGAGCAAGATGTGGGATGGGACCAATTCTTCTTCTGTGCTTTCGAGCTATTTCATTTTTTCAAACTTCGATAATCTTACCTACCTATATCGCTCCACACATGAGACGATCGACACGAGCTTCGTAGACAAAAAAAGGCAACCAATCTCTGGAAAGGAGTACGAATTCCCTTTTTAATCAACTAAAAAAGATTTACTACTGCAACGGATGAAAACATAGAGGAGGAAGGAATGGAGAAGTGACCTACAGCATGAGAAGAGGTGAAGGAATGTGGGTACGGCGGTGTTTCGCAACCGATGTGGGCTGGCGCGCTCCAGTAAGAACGGCGCGCCCGAATGAGAACGCGCGGCTCGGCGACCGCTAGCAGGAAATTTGTTACCACTGTGTTTCAGTGGCTTCTCGAGTAACCCTTCCGCGACGGTGCCTGAAACTGGCTACCCCTGACTCGGTCCGCTAAAACGGCGTAACCTTCGCCGAGGTCTGCGGTTAGGAACCACCCTTCCTGCAGACTGCGGCGAAAACCGCTCCACCCCCCAGCCGTGAGGATCCCCGATTCCCCAGCGGTCAAAATTGAGCTGACCTCCGGAGAGGGACTCCAACTCACCTTTCATGGCCGGCTTCAGAATGCCGAATGAGGACTCGAGTGAGATGAGGCACCTTTTATACCGGCTGTGCTCATGGTAAACACATTAACACGTGACCATTAGCTTTACCATGTTTTTTTTTCATGTCTGCCACTGCAGCCAACAAGCACGCTTATGCCAGTCATTTTTTCCGCGGGGCTACCGTAACCCTCCTTTAAAAATTTTCGAAGTGTCAGCTTGGATATGAGCACATGGTAATAGCCGACAAACAGGTTTGCACAATTTCGACCTCCTCAGCCACTTCCCAGTGGCCTCTCGAAGAGAGCGGTGTGTGAATGAATGCAAACACCTCCTCTGCTCTTCAATACCCCGCATGTTATGAGCGTGTGTTCGTTATCATGTTTTGTTAAAGACTGGTTACGGTAGCCTTGCGGAAAAATGATCGGCATGCGCGTGCTTGTCTGCTGCCGTGCCTGCGGTCAACAAGGCTCCGCAGCACTCTCTGCACCATCAGCCTGCTGACTAGTGTAGCGGTGGCGTCGCGGTGATATCGCGAAGCCGGCGCGAAACTGTTGGGAGGCCCACGCTTCGCTATCGCGGTAGCGTTCATGATTGCGGTGCCGTTGCTGTACTGTTGCGAACAAGAGGGCATCTTCCAAGATTCTGAAGCCGTTGCTACAGTGTCGCGGCACGGGCTTGGATCACTGCGCCGTTGCTACATCGGACCGGCACGGTCTCGGAGTGCGGTGCTGTCTCGCCACGGTCAATGCGAATTTTCTCAGAGAAAGGTTGTAACCCTTCAATACTTTTGAGTCGGTCAGTGTGAGAAACAGAGCGGTCGGTCATACCTGAATCTCGTTATCAACTATTATATTACGCCATGTCATGTTGTCTACGCTTGGCTGGGAAAAACAAGTTTTAACCATAAAAATGGATATTGGAAAGGATAATCAAATTTTAGGAATGTGAAAGGAGTGCTGCATTTATCAATGCTCTGGACCGCAAACTTATATTGTTCTTTCAACCGCCTTTTCACGGTTTGTTACGATTCGTTACAATTTTGGGCCAAAATTTCGTAAATCGTAAATCATAAACAAATCGCCAAAAACACCCGTAATTCGTAAATCGTAAATCTTAAATCGTAATTACGCACAGCCCTGATGCAGATACTGCGGACATCCAAGTGGCATACATTGCGGAATTTCTGACGCACATTTTCTGCGCACCGTCAGCGCAGATTTTGCACATAATTGGCATTGATCCTCTTCGTTTGATTTGTTTGTGCGAGTATGGCACATTGAGTGTAGGGTTGGCCCCCGAAAACCGTGTGTATTGATCGAACGGGCAACTCTGTTCGGAGAGGGCTAGACAGGAATTCACGGGTGTTTACGATTTCGATGTGGAGGACTGATATTCATGATGCTCATTAATACTAAGCCAAACAAAACCCCGCTCCACGCCCGGCTGAAAAGCCGGAGTTGCCAGCTGGATAGTGGCCGTGGAGCCTGGAATCCGAAATATTGTCGCCCGCGGTAGTGGCCTCTGCGGGCGCAGTAGTGACTGTATTGGGCGAGCAGCTGCTTCGTGCCTGGGCGACAAGGTCCTCTGAGTTTTTTTTTCTAAAAATGTACACACGCACCGGGGCGCATAGAGGCTGGCACATCGACACCCGACCCGGCCAGCACGCCAACACGCAACGCGGCCAGTTCGTCGAGCACCAACTGGAGCCGCCGGGGAGGCAGGGCCCCCAACGGCCAGACGGGATGAAGTACAATCCCCCCGCTAAGGCTCCCGTCAGACTTCGTCGAGATGCGGCGGGACTCGGCAGGTCGCAGTCGGCCGAAAAAATGCACGCAAATCACGTGAGAAACACCTATATCGACCGGGTGGGGTGAGGATGATTTCGGTGGGACTCAGTCGAACTCAGTCGTTGCATGGGCCCCGCCCTTGTACGCATGAGAACCATCAGTATCGATCGGGGGGGGGGGGGGTTGCGGTGGGCATCAGACGGTCGCAGTCGGACTCAGTGGGTTGATTTTTTTGCACCCGTGCCCCACGAATTCGGTGCGTATCGACCCGGTGGGACTCAGTAGATTCACCGACTATGACGGGGGCCTAAGTTTTGTAAAAATGGGGAGCATCTGGCAAACTTGGCAAAAAAGCGTCCTATGCATGTAACTTTTCTGAATGGAGACTTTTTAGATTTCTGAAAACGCTGTTATATTCACAGATCAAATTGCTACATAATTATGTGATTTGTAGACCGAAGTTTTCTGAAATAGCATTGTTTTTAAAGGAAATAGTTTTTGCAATAGTTTTTCAATAACATCGCGCGCGGCGAGTACGGCGAAACTTTGAGCAGTACTTGTACAAGTAATGGAAAAGCAATCTGTATGCTTTGTTCATGAATTAGTTGCAGGTAGGAGAGTATCAAGGCTTGTGTTGGTCAAATTTTCTAAATCCTTGATTAAACACGCTTGAGAACTTCCTGAAAATCGGAGTTTTGTTGCGAAAACTCCGGACTCCTAAATGAAGGATTTCAAAAATTCAACCAACATAAACGTTGAGATTCTCTCACCTGGACCTAAATTATGAAGAAAGCATACAGATTGCTATACAATTACTTGTACAAATACTCCTCAAAGTTCCGCCGCACTTCGCCGCGTGCGACGTTTTTGAAAAACGATTGGAAAATCTATTTCCCTCAAAAACAAAGCAATTTTAGGGAATTTTGGCACACAAGTCACATAGTTAGGTAGCAATTCGATCTGGCAATATGATAGCGTTTTCAGAAATCAAAAAAGTCTCCATTCAGAAAAGTTACATGGATCGGACGCTTTTTTTTGCCAAGTTTGCCAGTTTCTCCCCGTTTTTACAAAACTTAGTGCGGGTAATGTACTTTAAACTTTAGTATCTTAACCGACGGCACTGCAGCTATCTGAGTCCTGGCTCAGAAGCGCATCGTAGGCTTTCTTGGAAATAAGCGTCTTGTGCGTCGAGTCTTTTTTGGGGGCACGCTTCGCCCGTGATAATCACCATCCCGCTCTTTTCCTTGTTATAGGCCCGGATCATACTACCGTCGCGGCGATATATGACAAAAGGCAGTATCGATCAATCGCGGCGATATTGCGCTTCTGGGGAAGCGATTGTTTTGACGAGCAGAACAGCATATCGTTGAGTGAAATGGGATGATGTAAACATTCGAGATCGGTTGAAATCTTTGTTTCCATTCATATCTACAAAATATTGAGCAAATATGCATATCGCCGCGATGACATCGGCGCCGCTCTCCATTGGGCAACGTTGCAATAAAATCGCGGCGATATGCACATTTGCTGAAAATTTCGGCATTGTGGTTGAAAACGCCGGTGCCAAACATTCTCGCATGAATATCTCATCCTATTTAACCCCACGAACTGCCTTTGTACTAATCAAAACAATCGATTTCCTCTAAAGGGCAATATCGCCGCGATTGATCGATACCGCTGTTTTTCATGCATCGCCGCGACGGAAGTATGATCCCGGCCATAGACACGCTCTCGTGTCAGGAGGGCGAGCGCATGCCTATCGCGTGTCTCTGGGAAAGTTAGCTGATCGGGATGGGCATCGAGCTGCTTTTTGTGCGAGTTCTTCCGGGGAAAGTAGGCGGGTTGGCCTGTGCGTCGAGCTCCTTTTTGTCTGAGAATGCTTTAGCATTACGCTCGTTTCGAAGATATTGTCAATAATTGACACTTTATTTCACAAAATTAGAGTGGCTTGCAAATATTTCGATATACAGATGATTAACAATGATTTGTTCTATTATTCTACGGTGGAAAAACTTTTTTTTCTTTAAGACTTTCATCAGGGCGCAATATTCCAACCTATATCCCACCGGATATCCGACTCGGACACTCGGATTTTGACTCGTCAGAAAAAGGTCAAAATCCGAGTGATCCAAAATCCGAATCACCGAAAAAACGTCATTTTTGTACTGATTCGAGATCCGACTACCCGTTTAGTCTCCCTATTTGAATGACTCGGACTATCCGATGTTGCTAGTTTGAATCTAGCCGTTTGAGTCGGATATCCACGACCTTCGAATTTGATTATCCGAAATCCGAAATTTTTTGATCCGAATCCAATGTATACTAGAACGCTCACCTAGTTGGAAGAATAAAAAACTCGCCAAAGAGTCCGCCTTCTTGGGGACAGTTGTTTAAGCTCATGGGCGGGGTTTTTGAAAATTTTCGGATTGACACTGCTCAAATTTGATAGTTTTGACTCGTTTTTGACGCTTCCAACGGCTGGAGCGTTCTACTAGGGGTCACACAACCTATGTAACGTTGTTATCTCAATAACTTTCTCGAGCGTGTCTGCTGCCTTTAACACCCCCATAGAGCGGGTTGGAGTCAAGACCAAACTTCGAAAGCTACCTGCCTTCTTCAGCACGTGCCTGTGAAGGTCTGGTTTACGGAACCCAAAATCAGTTCTTTGGCTAGACCTCACCCTTAACTCCATGGTTGGTAGCAAACTGAACGAAACCTCAACCTCACATTCACTCTAGAGTGCCACAAAACTGGCACTTTACGCTTTGAAAGGCTAGAGGTAGAGAGGATTTTCGGGACCCGGGAAACCCAGAAAATAACCTTGCACACGAAATGGTGAAGTGAGGTCGAGCTCACGTTCACATTATCTGGCCCATTCGGGGTGGCCTTCCCCTTCCTGTCACGTCGATGTGTGATCAGCATCTTAGGCAGTGTCAAAGAATGACGAAACACTGCGCAGTTTACTCCGACACTGGCAGCGGCAGGAAAGAAAGGAAGAATCTGAGCCAAATCCTCTGGCTTTTCGTGATATCTAATCTTGAAGCGCTAAAATAGTTCAACTCCGTCCCCCACGAGCCAGATTCAAAATTGGCGTGGGGGGAGGTAAACTTAATCATGGTCCCTCGCACCTCCGTCACGTCAAGAAAGGAGACCTCTTGATCTGTCCACTCAATTCTCTCTCCTTCCCTTGAACATTGTCAGCAGATGATTGGCTGTCGACCCAACCCCTCTGAGTCTCGTACACAGCGCAAGTTTGCATTGATCGTTCAACATGTGCATCTTTTTGGTCGTTCTTTGCTTCAAGACGTCATATAAAATGCACGCCTGCGTCGGCTGCGGCTGCCAAAGCACAACTGACGCTCGATGTCAAGCGCGCGACGTGCACTGCAGCGCCATGACCTGTAAGAGACCGCTTCGCTCTAGTCCGGTCATCCACATCACAAAATAGCTCTTGTTCTTGACCTCAATCGTCGTTTTCTCCGGTAGGAGACACCGCCAGTGTCGGAGTAGGAGGGCGCACACGACGAAATCGCCATCACGAAAGTCTCCTCCGGGTAGAATTTTCGCGCAATCATACTCATGGTTGCTGACTGACGCGGCCCAGGTGCATGAATTGAGATTCTCGGGGGAAGCGGCAGTTACCGCGCGCGGTGAGGGAGCAGTCTGTCTTCTCCTATAAAACTTTATCTGCTGAGGCAGTGATAACAATGCAATCCATGGCATTGCTTGGTATCGATAAAGTTCCCCACAATCGCCTCAGCATTATCCAGCCCTCCCTTCAAGAACTTTCAACGAGTGGATTTTTTGAATGTGATTTTCTACTTCAATTTTAAATGCGTAAATGTTTCAATTTTCATTTGTTTGGCTTGCATCACTACAATTATTTCATGTGGTTTTCAAACGATTTGATGTCATTCGAGCATTTCTACTTTCAACTTTAAATTTGTGTTCTGGAAATCGTTTGATCCATTCGGTGAAACTCATTTTCACCTTGTATTTTTGAATTTACTTTTTGAGATTTTTTACGAGATTTTGAATGCTCCGCTTAGTTTTGACTGTTTTCAGAATGAGAAACACAGCTGACTACATCAGTATTTACTCGTAATGTTCACCTAAATTATTCCTTTCGTGCACCGCTATATCGAGTATTATTTGCAAGAGTTTGACAGTCATGAATTTTTTAGCCTCTTTTTTCCAGGGTTTTTTGTTGGTGCCTTGCAATCTGAAATGGAACATTTGTTGAACATTTCCGTTCGGCAGCTACAAACCAAAAATATGCAAAGTTTATGGAAAAACAGCTTGTCTCAAAGCAGATTCAACCTCGCCCGCGGCTATTAAACTCTTGCTATTTATTATTAAGAAGTTTTTTTTGATGGAAAAAAATTACCCCAAAAGTGCAGGAAGGAAATAGTATATGTAGATGGTCACATCGAGTAGAGAAAGCTGCAATCAGGTGTTTTTGGCTGTCTGAAAATATTATCTCTTCAAAGTGTGTTCGAAATCTTCTTGAATACTCCTTCTTAGAAAGTGATAGCAGTAACAAAGTGAAAATAAGTTCAGAATTAATTTGAGTCAGAATAACAAAATCAAAAGTAAAAAAAAAGCGACATCGAGATCTTACCACATAAAATAATTATGATGATCAAAACCTCAATAAATGAAAACATGAAATACTTCACAATCATAATATGAAGAAGAACAATGAAAAATGAACCATTCACTACTCCTCAAGAGCCGCGAAAAATTGATGAATATAAAATGTCGCACTGAAAATAACAAAATCCAGAAAGAAACCTTCTGGAAAAAAATGGTTGTTGGCAAGTTCCTTGCTGGAAAAGAATGACGTAAGAGCCATGGTCGTCGTCAACGTTGCGCCGTACGTGTAATCTATGCGCTAGAGTGAGGATCGAATATTCGAGTTCATATTCGAATCATATAAATATTCGAACTTTTCGAACGAATTTTTATTCGAACAGTCGAATATTCGAAAAGTGTGAATATTCGAACATTATTCGAATTCGACTATTCGCAAAAGGTGAAAATTCAAACATTATTCGAATCCGACTATTCGCAAAAGGTGAAAATTCGTACATTATTCGAATTCGACTATTCGGAAAAGGTGAATATTCGAATATTATTCGAATTCGACTATTCGGAAAAGGTGAATATTCGAATATTATTCGAATTCGACTATTCGGAAAAGGTGAATATTCGAATATTATTCGAATTCGACTATTCGGAAAAGGTGAATATTCGAACATTATTCAAATTCGATTATTCGCAGAGGTGAAAATTCGAACGTTATTCGAATTTGAGTACCCGAGCCGATTTAACAAAAAATATGAAAATCAGCTCTAATGTATGAAGGAATCGACATACCTTTCAAGACTGATGTAATTTTCTCCACTACTCCATTGTTCCATTTTTCCGAACGCAAGAGCTAAATTTTTCCCCACACCGTCTGATGAGGCTACTAGGGCGGTTCTAACAGGGGGAGCCACATGGCAATCAAATTTGGCCACGCCCATTTTTCCATGCCGCCGCGCAATGATAACACCAACCATAGCTTCGTGAGGTGGACCCAAGAATTCCACCAACCTTCACCCCTGGACAGGTGAAGTGGGAACCTTCACCATTGGGAGAACCTATGGCAATCGGTGAAACGCTCCGAAAAAGAATGAAAGTGACCAAACACTCATGCAAGTCATTTTCAAGATTGAGTGGGTGTCACTGCCGGTTTTTCGTCCACTACTTTTTTGTGCTCGGAGATAGAACTTTGGTGAAAGTTGCTCTCGGTATTCACATACAAATCTGCATTGAAAAACGCTTTCAGTTTTGAAAAATGAGTTCTCCTTTTTCCAGCCGAATTCAGTCCATAAAGTGCATTTTTTTAGCCTGAAATTATTTTTTTTCGTTCACAACTTTTGTGTGCTTGGAGAGACCTTTGGGGAAGCTTGTTTTCAAAATCTCGATGAAATTCTGCGTCAACTTGTGCTCCCAGTTTGGAAAAGTTTTTTCTCGATCCTCCAGTCTAATCCATTTTACGAAGCACCGGTTTTCCGCCTATAACTCTTTAACCTATGGAGATAGAGTTTTGTTAACGTTGTTCTTGAAATCTACGTAAAATTCTGCGTCGAATGACTTATCGGGTTCCTAACTTTGCTTGCTTCATAAGCCAGCCAGGTCGTTGGAGCCGAGCCCCGTTGTTGGCTCCGGCAGAACTCTGCGTCTCTCATTTAAACCATAGAGGCGAGAGCACCCTATGGAGATGACTATGAAAATCGGCTTCACCGACCTGGCTGACTTACGGGGCAAGCAAAGTTAGGAACCCGATATATCATTCGACGCCGAATTTTACAGAGATTTCAGAAACAACCTTCACCAAAACCCTATCTTCAACGGTCAAAGTGTTACAGGCAAAAAACCGATGTTTCGTGAAATGAGTTAGACTGAAGGATCGAGAAAATATTTTTCCCTACTGGAAATGCTGTTCGACGCAGTATTTTATGGGGATTCCGAAAACAACTTTCACAAAAGGGCTGTCTCCTAGCGTAAAAAAGTTATGGACGAAAAACTGATTGCTTTTAGTGAAAGAAACGTTAATTCATAGAATGAAATCGGCTGAGAGATTGGAAACGCATTTTCTCAAATTGAAAACATTATTCGAAAAATTTCATGAAGATTTCGGAAACAGCTCTGTTGGAAGATCCATCAAAAAGGGTAAAAATGGTATGATCGAAGAACAGGTAGTCTTTCAAAAATCACTTGATGAAATTTTCGACAAATTTTTTTGAGCTGTGGATTAACAATCTCACATCCTTTTGGCAGTTTTTAAAGGATTAATGGCTCAGATATAAACGCGCTCCACGCTCCGCTGAAAGCCGCCAGCGGGACAGTGGCCGTGGAGCGCAAAATCCGAAGTTTCGTCGCCCACGGTAGTAGCTATCGCGGGGGAGGTGGCGACTGTCGTGGGCGAGTAGCTGCTTCCTGCCCTGGTGATAAGCCCCTCTGAGCTTTTTGTTTTCAAAAAGATACTCACGCACCGGTGCACGACGCGGCCGCACGCCAACACGCGACCCGACCATTGCACCGAGCACCAACTGCGGCCTCCAGCGATTGAGCAGGGCCTTCAGCGTCCAGGCAGAGCCAAGCACCGCGAAATTGGGAAATTGAACAGAAGGCATAGCCTTCATCCGAGTCCTGGCTCCAAACCGGGTCGTATGCCTCCCTTGGAAACTAGCGTCTTGAGCGACGAGCATCTTTTTGGGGGCACGCTTTGCCCGTGATGGGCATGCTCTCGTGTCAGGAGGGCAAGCACTCGCCTTTATCGTGTCTCTGGGAAAGTGGGAAGATCGGAATGAGCGTCGAGCTCTTTTTTATCTGAGAAGGTTTAGGGGTAGGTTCTCTTGGCAAAATTTCAGTCATCTCGGAGACTTTAATGATATAATTACCCTATACTTACCGTGATCTTTCGAAGCACCGAAGGTGGACCTCTTATTGATGTTAAGCACCTCGAATAAGCTCCTTAGGCTAAGTTAGAGCGGAAAAAATGATTTTGTAGCATTCTTTGCGTTGTAGCCCGTACAGGTTTAGAGATGAGTCGTGCATATTAATTTCATTTGTAGGTGGAAATAAGGCTTTAGAAGAAGAATTCAACTTGTTATAGCCGCTCGCTTCGTAGTTGCGCGATATTGCTATGGATGCTTGAATTATTCGTCATTCGATTATTCGAATTTCGAATATTCGTTCGTTCGGAATAAAAAATGAACGAATTTATTCGAAATTCGTTCGTTCGAAATGAAAAATGAACGAATTTATTTGAAATTCGTTCGTTCGAAATAAAAAATGAACGAATTTATTCGAAATTCGTTCGTTCGAAATAAAAAATGAACGAATTTATTCGAAATTCGTTCGTTCGAAATGAAAAATGAACGAATTTATTCGAAATTCGTTCGTTCGGAAGAAAAAATGAACGAATTTATTCGAAATTCGTTCGTTCGAAATGAAAAATGAACGAATTTATTCGAAATTCGTTCGTTCGAAATGAAAAATGAACGAATTTATTTGAAATTCGTTCGAAATAAAAAATGAACGAATTTATTCGAAATTCGTTCGTTCGAATTAAAAAATGAACGAATTTATTCGAAATTCGTTCGTTCAAAATAAAAAATGAACGAATTTATTCGAAATTCGTTCGTTCGGAATAAAAAATGAACGAATTTATTCGAAATTCGTTCGTTCGAAGTAGAAAATGAACGAATTTATTCGAAATTCGTTCGTTCGAAATAAAAAATGAACGAATTTATTCGAAATTCATTCGTTCGAAATAAAAAATGAACGAATTTATTCGAAATTCGTTCGTTCGGAATAAAAAATGAACGAATTTATTCGAAATTCGTTCGTTCGAAGTAGAAAATGAACGAATTTATTCGAAATTCGTTCGTTCGAAATAAATAATGAACGAATTTATTCGAAATTCGTTCGTTCGAAATAAAAAATGAACGAATTTATTCGAAATTCGTTCGTTCGAATTGAAAAATGAACGAATTTATTCGAAATTCGTTCGTTCGGAAGAAAAAATGAACGAATTTATTCGAAATTCGTTCGTTCGAAATGAAAAATGAATGAAGTTATTCGAAATTCGTTCGTTCGAAATGAAAAATGAATGAATTTATTTGAAATTCGTTCGTTCGAAATAAAAAATGAACGAATTTATTCGAAATTCGTTCGTTCGAATTAAAAAATGAACGAATTTATTCGAAATTCGTTCGTTCGGAAGAAAAAATGAACGAATTTATTCGAAATTCGTTCGTTCGAAATGAAAAATGAACGAATTTATTCGAAATTCGTTCGTTCGAAATAAAATGAACGAATTTATTCGAAATTCGTTCGTTCGAAATGAAAAAATGAACGAATTTATTCGAAATTCGTTCGTTCGAAATGAAAAAATGAACGAATTTATTTGAAATTCGTTCGAAATAAAAAATGAACGAATTTATTCGAAATTCGTTCGTTCGAATTAAAAAATGAACGAATTTATTCGAAATTCGTTCGTTCAAAATAAAAAATGAACGAATTTATTGAAATTCGTTCGTTCGCAATAAAAAAAGAACGAATTTATTCGAAATTCGTTGGTTCGAAGTAGAAAATGAACGAATTTATTCGAAATTCGTTCGTTCGAAATAAAAAATGAACGAATTTATTCGAAATTCATTCGTTCGAAATAAAAAATGAACGAATTTATTCGAAATTCGTTCGTTCGGAATAAAAAATGAACGAATTTATTCGAAATTCGTTCGTTCGAAGTAGAAAATGAACGAATTTATTCGAAATTCGTTCGTTCGAAATAAATAATGAACGAATTTATTCGACATTCGTTCGTTCGAAATAAAAAATGAACGAATTTATTCGAAATTCGTTCGTTCGAATTGAAAAATGAACGAATTTATTCGAAATTCGTTCGTTCGGAAGAAAAAATGAACGAATTTATTCGAAATTCGTTCGTTCGAAATGAAAAATGAACGAATTTATTCGAAATTCGTTCGTTCGAAATGAAAAATGAACGAATTTATTTGAAATTCGTTCGTTCGAAATAAAAAATGAACGAATTTATTCGGAAATTCGTTCGTTCGAATTAAAAAATGAACGAATTTATTCGAAATTCGTTCGTTCGGAAGAAAAAATGAACGAATTTATTCGAAATTCGTTCGTTCGAAATAAAAAATGAACGAATTTATTCGAAATTCGTTCGTTCGAAATAAAAAATAAACGAATTTATTCGAAAGTCGTTCGTTCGAAATGAAAAATGAACGAATTTATTCGAAATTCGTCCGTTCGAAATAAAAAATGAACGAATTTATTCGAAATTCTTTCGTTCGAAATAAAAATGAACGAATTTATTGGAAATTGGTTGGTTCGAATTGAAAAATGAACGAATTTATTCGAAATTCGTTCGTTCGGAAGAAAAAATGAACGAATTTATTCGAAATTCGTTCGTTCGAAATGAAAAATGAACGAATTTATTCGAAATTCGTTCGTTCGAAATGAAAAATGAACGAATTTATTTTAAATTCGTTCGTTCGAAATAAATAATGAACGAATTTATTCGAAATTCGTTCGTTCGAAATAAAAAATGAACGAATTTATTCGAAATTCGTTCGTTCGAATTGAAAAATGAACGAATTTATTCGAAATTCGTTTGTTCGGAAGAAAAAATGAACGAATTTATTCGAAATTCGTTCGTTCGAAATGAAAAATGAACGAATTTATTCGAAATTCGTTCGTTCGAAATGAAAAATGAACGAATTTATTTGAAATTCGTTCGTTCGAAATAAAAAATGAACGAATTTATTCGAAATTCGTTCGTTCGAATTAAAAAATGAACGAATTTATTCGAAATTCGTTCGTTCGGAAGAAAAAATGAACGAATTTATTCGAAATTCGTTCGTTCGAAATGAAAAATGAACGAATTTATTCGAAATTCGTTCGTTCGAAATAAAAAATGAACGAATTTATTCGAAATTCGTTCGTTCGAAATGAAAAATGAACGAATTTATTCGAAATTCGTTCGTTCGAAATGAAAAATGAACGAATTTATTTGAAATTCGTTCGTTCGAAATAAAAAATGAACGAATTTATTCGAAATTCGTTCGTTCGAATTGAAAAATGAACGAATTTATTCGAAATTCGTTCGTTCGGAAGAAAAAATGAACGAATTTATTCGAAATTCGTTCGTTCGAAATGAAAAATGAACGAATTTATTCGAAATTCGTTCGTTCGAAATGAAAAATGAACGAATTTATTTTAAATTCGTTCGTTCGAAATAAAAAATGAACGAATTTATTCGAAATTCGTTCGTTCGAAATAAAAAATGAACGAATTTATTCGAAATTCGTTCGTTCGAATAAAAAATGAACGAATTTATTCGAAATTCGTTCGTTCGAAATGAAAAATGAACGAATTTATTCGAAATTCGTTCGTTCGAAATGAAAAATGAACGAATTTATTTGAAATTCGTTCGTTCGAAATAAAAAATGAACGAATTTATTCGAAATTCGTTCGTTCGAATTGAAAAATGAACGAATTTATTCGAAATTCGTTCGTTCGGAAGAAAAAATGAACGAATTTATTCGCAATTCGTTCGTTCGAAATGAAAAATTAACGAATTTTTTCGAAATTCGTTCGTTCGAAATGAAAAATGAACGAATTTATTTGAAATTCGTTCGTTCGAAATAAAAAATGAACGAATTTATTCGAAATTCGTTCGTTCGAATTGAAAAATGAACGAATTTATTCGAAATTCGTTCGTTCGAAATGAAAAAATGAACGAATTTATTCGAAATTCGTTCGTTCGAATTGAAAAATGAACGAATTTATTCGAAATTCGTTCGTTCGAAATAAAAAATGAACGAATTTATTCGAAATTCGTTCGTTCGAATGAAAAATGAACGAATTTATTCTGAAATTCGTTCGTTCGAAATGAAAAAATGAACGAATTTATTCGAAATTCGTTCGTTCGAATTGAAAAATGAACGAATTTATTCGAAATTCGTTCGTTCGAAATAAAAAATGAACGAATTTATTCGAAATTCGTTCGTTCGAATTGAAAAATGAACGAATTTATTCGAAATTCGTTCGTTCGAAATAAAAAATGAACGAATTTATTCGAAATTCGTTCGTTCGAATTGAAAAATGAACGAATTTATTCGAAATTCGTTCGTTCGGAAGAAAAAATGAACGAATTTATTCGAAATTCGTTCGTTCGAAATGAAAAATGAACGAATTTATTTGAAATTCGTTCGTTCGAAATAAAAAATGAACGAATTTATTCGAAATTCGTTCGTTCGAAATAAAAAATGAACGAATCTATTCGAAATTCGTTCGTTCGAAATAAAAAATGAACGAATCTATTCGAAATTCGTTCGTTCGAAATAAAAAATGAACGAATTTATTCGAAATTCGTTCGTTCGAATTGAAAAATGAACGAATTTATTCGAAATTCGTTCGTTCGAAATAAAAAATGAACGAATTTATTCGAAATTCGTTCGTTCGAATTGAAAAATGAACGATTTTATTCGAAATTCGTTCGTTCGGAAGAAAAAATGAACGAATTTATTCGAAATTCGTTCGTTCGAAATAAAAAATGAACGAATTTATTCGAAATTCGTTCGTTCGAATTGAAAAATGAACGAATTTATTCGAAATTCGTTCGTTCGAAATAAAAAATGAACGAATTTATTCGATATTCGTTCGTTCGAAATGAAAAATGAACGAATTTATTCGAAATTCGTTCGTTCGAAATAAAAAATGAACGAATTTTTCGAAATTCGTTCGTTCGAAATAAAAATGAACGAATTTATTCGAAATTCGTTCGTTCGAATAAAAAATGAACGAATTTATTCGAAATTCGTTCGTTCGAAATAAAAATGAACGAATTTATTCGAAATTCGTTCGTTCGAATGAAAAATGAACGAATTTATTCGAAATTCGTTCGTTCGAAATAAAATGAACGAATTTATTTCGAAATTCGTTCGTTCGAATGAAAAATGAACGAATTTATTCGAAATTCGTTCGTTCGAAAGAAAAATGAACGAATTTATTCGAAATTCGTTCGTTCGAAATAAAATGAACGAATTTATTCGAAATTCGTTCGTTCGAAATGTGAACGAATTTATTCGAAATTCGTTCGTTCGAAATAAAAATGAACGAATTTATTCGAAATTCGTTCGTTCGAAATAAAATGAACGAATGAAGATTGAAATTTATTCGAAATTCGTTCGTTTCGAAATGCAAAAATGAACAGATTTATTCGAGAATTCGTTCGTTCGAAATAAAATGAACGAATGATTCGAAATTCGTTCGTTCGAAATAAAATGAACGAACGAATTCGTTTTATTCGAAATTCCGTTCGTTCGAAATAAAAATGAACGAATTTATTCGAAATTCGTTCGTTCGAATTGAAAATGAACGAATTTATTCGAAATTCGTTCGTTCGAAATAAAAATGAACGAATTTATTCGATATTCGTTCGTTCGAAATGAAAATGAACGAATTTATTCGAAATTCGTTCGTTCGAAATGAAAAATGAACGAATTTATTTGAAATTCGTTCGTTCGAAATAAAATGAACGAATTTATTCGAAATTCGTTCGTTCGAAATCGAAAATGAACGAATTTATTCGAAATTCGTTCGTTCGGAAGAAAAAATGAACGAATTTATTCGAAATTCGTTCGTTCGAATTGAAAATGAACGAATTTATTCGAAATTCGTTCGTTCGAAATGAAAAATGAACGAATTTATTTGAAATTCGTTCGTTCGAAATAAAAAATGAACGAATTTACTCGAAATTCGTTCGTTCAAATTGAAAAATGAACGAATTTATTCGAAATTCGTTCGTTCGAAATAAAAAATGAACGAATTTATTCGAAATTCGTTCGTTCGAAATGAAAAATGAACGAATTTATTCGAAATTCGTTCGTTCCAAATAAAAAATGAACGAATTTATTCGAAATTCGTTCGTTCGAAATAAAAAATGAACGAATTTATTCGAAATTCGTTCGTTCGAAGAATAAAAATGAACGAATTTATTCGAAATTCGTTCGTTCGAAATAAAAAAATGAACGAATTTATTCGAAATTCGTTCGTTCGAATTGAAAATGAACGAATTTATTCGGAAATTCGTTCGTTCGAAATAAAAAATGAACGAATTTATTCAAATTCGTTCGTTCGGAAATAAAAAATGAACGAATTTGTTCGAAATTCGTTCGTTCGAAATAAAAAATGAACGAATTTATTCGAAATCGTTCATGAACGAATTTATTCGAAATTCGTTCGTTCGAAATAAAAATGAACGAATTTATTCGAAATTCGTTCGTTCGAAATAAAAATGAACGAATTTATTCGAAATTCGTTCGTTCGAAATGAAAAATGAACGAATTTATTCGAAATTCGTTCGTTCGAAATGAATAATGAACGAATTTATTTGAAATTCGTTCGTTCGAAATAAAAATGAACGAATTTATTCGAAATTCGTTCGTTCGAATTGAAAATGAACGAATTTATTCGAAATTCGTTCGTTCGAAGAAAAAAATGAACGAATTTATTCGAAATTCGTTCGTTCGAAATGAAAAATGAACGAATTTATTCGAAATTCGTTCGTTCGAAATGAAAAATGAACGAATTTATTTGAAATTCGTTCGTTTGAAATAAAAAATGAACGAATTTATTCGAAATTCGTTCATTCGAATTGAAAAATGAACGAATTTATTCGAAATTCGTTCGTTCGGAAGAAAAAATGAACGAATTTATTCGAAATTCGTTCGTTCGAAATGAAAAATGAACGAATTTATTCGAAATTCGTTCGTTCGAAATGAAAAATGAACGAATTTATTTGAAATTCGTTCGTTCGAAATAAAAAATGAACGAATTTATTCGAAATTCGTTCGTTCGAAATAAAAAATGAACGAATTTATTCGAAATTCGTTTGTTCGAAATAAAAAATGAACGAATTTATTCGAAATTCGTTCGTTCGAAATAAAAAATGAACGAATTTATTCGACATTCGTTCGTTCGAAATAAAAAATGAACGAATTTATTCGAAAATCGTTCGTTCGAAATAAAAAATGAACGAATTCATTCAAAATTCGTTCGTTCGGAATGAAAAATGAACGATTTTATTGGAAATTCGTTCGTTCGAAATAAAAAAGGAACGAATTTATTCGACATTCGTTCGTTCGGAATAAAAAATGAACGAATTTATTCGACATTCGTTCGTTCGGAATAAAAAATGAACGAATTTATTCGAAATTCGTTCGTTCAAAATAAAAAATGAACGATTTTATTCGAAATTCGTTCGTTCGAAATGAAAATGAACGAATTTATTTTGAAATGCGTTGGTTCAAAATAAAAAATGGAACGATTTTATTGGAAATTCGTTCGTTCGAAAAAAATGAACGAATTTATTCGAAATTCGTTCGTTCGGAAGAAAAAATGAACGAATTTATTCGAAACTCGTTCGTTCGAAATGAAAAATGAACAAATTTATTCGAAATTCGTTCGCTCTAAATGAAAAATGAACGAATTTATTCGAAATTCGTTCGTTCGAAATAAAAAATGAACGAATTTATTCGAAATTCGTTCATTCGAAATGAAAAATTAACGAATTCATTCAAAATTCGTTCGTTCGGAATAAAAAATGAACGAATTTATTCGAAATTCGTTCGTTCGGAATAAAAAATGAACGAATTTATTCGAAATTCGTTCGTTCGAGAAAAAAAAGAACGAATTTATTCAAAATTCGTTCGTTCGAAATAAAAAATAAACGAATTTATTCGAAATTCGTTCGTTCGAAATAAAAAATGAACGAATTTATTCGAAATTCGTTCGTTCGAAATAAAAAGAACGAATTTATTCGAAATTCGTTCGTTCGAAATAAAAAATGAACGAATTTATTCGAAATTCGTTCGTTCGAAAAAAAAGAACGAATTTATTCGAAATTCGTTCGTTCGAAATTAAAAATGAACGAATTTATTCGAAATTCGTTTGTTCGAAATAAAAAATGAACGAATTTATTCGAAATTCGTTCGTTCGAAATAAAAAATGAACGAATTTATTCGAAATTCGTTCGTTCGAAATAAAAAATGAACGATTTGTTCGAAATTCGTTCGTTCGAAACAAAAAATGAACGAATTTTTTCGAAATTCGTTCGTTCGAAACAAAAATTGAACGAATTTGTTCGAAATTCGTTCGTTCGAAATTAAAAATGAACGATTTGTTCGAAATTCGTTCGTTCGAAACAAAAAATGAACGAATTTTTTCGAAATTCGTTCGTTCGAAATTAAAAATGAACGATTTGTTCGAAATTCGTTCGTTCGAAACAAAAAATGAACGAATTTGTTCGAAATTCGTTCGTTCGAAATTAAAAATGAACGATTTGTTCGAAATTCGTTCGTTCGAAACAAAAAATGAACGAATTTGTTCGAAATTCGTTCGTTCGAAATTAAAAATGAACGATTTGTTCGAAATTCGTTCGTTCGAAACAAAAAATGAACGAGTTTTTTCAAAATTCGTTCGTTCGAAATTAAAAATGAACGATTTGTTCGAAATTCGTTCGTTCGAAACAAAAAATGAACGAATTTGTTCGAAATTCGTTCGTTCGAAATTAAAAATGAACGATTTGTTCGAAATTCGTTCGTTCGAAACAAAAAATGAACGAATTTGTTCGAAATTCGTTCGTTCGAAATTAAAAATGAACGATTTGTTCGAAATTCGTTCGTTCGAAACAAAAAATGAACGAATTTTTTCGAAATTCGTTCGTTCGAAACAAAAAATGAACGAATTTGTTCGAAATTCGTTCGTTCGAAATTAAAATGAACGAATTTGTTCGAAATTCGTTCGTTCGAAACAAAAAATGAACGAATTTGTTCGAAATTCGTTCGTTCGAAATTAAAAATGAACGATTTGTTCGAAATTCGTTCGTTCGAAACAAAAAATGAACGAGTTTTTTCAAAATTCGTTCGTTCGAAACAAAAAATGAACGAATTTGTTCGAAATTCGTTCGTTCGAAATAAAAAATGAACGAATTTATTCGAAATTCGTTCGTTCGAAATAAAAAATGAACGAATTTATTCGAAATTCGTTCGTTCGAAATAAAAAATGAACGATTTGTTCGAAATTCGTTCGCTCGAAACAAAAAATGAACGAATTTTTTCGAAATTCGTTTGTTCGAAACAAAAAATGAACGAATTTGTTCGAAATTCGTTCGTTCGAAATTAAAAATGAACGAATTTATTCGAAATTCGTTCGTTCGGAATAAAAAATGAATGAATTTATTCGAAATTCGTTCGTTCAAAATAAAAAATGAACGAATTTATTCGAAATTCGTTCGTTCGAAATAAAAAATGAACGAATTTATCCGAAATTCGTTCGTTCGAATTGAAAAATGAACGAATTTATTCGAAATTCGTTCGTTCGGAAGAAAAAATGAACGAATTTATTCGAAATTCGTTCGTTCGAAATGAAAAATGAACGAATTTATTTGAAATTCGTTCGTTCGAAATAAAAAATGAACGAATTTATTCGAAATTCGTTCGTTCGAATTGAAAAATGAACGAATTTATTCGAAATTCGTTCGTTCGGAAGAAAAAATGAACGAATTTATTCGAAATTCGTTCGTTCGAAATGAAAAATGAACGAATTTATTCGAAATTCGTTCGTTCGAAATGAAAAATGAACGAATTTATTTGAAATTCGTTCGTTCGAAATAAAAAATGAACGAATTTATTCGAAATTCGTTCGTTCGAATTGAAAAATGAACGAATTTATTCGAAATTCGTTCGTTCGAAATAAAAAATGAACGAATCTATTCGAAATTCGTTCGTTCGAAATAAAAAATGAACGAATCTATTCGAAATTCGTTCGTTCGAAATAAAAAATGAACGAATTTATTCGAAATTCGTTCGTTCGAATTGAAAAATGAACGAATTTATTCGAAATTCGTTCGTTCGAAATAAAAAATGAACGAATTTATTCGAAATTCGTTCGTTCGAATTGAAAAATGAACGATTTTATTCGAAATTCGTTCGTTCGGAAGAAAAAATGAACGAATTTATTCGAAATTCGTTCGTTCGAAATAAAAAATGAACGAATTTATTCGATATTCGTTCGTTCGAAATAAAAAAAGAACGAATTTATTCGATATTCGTTCGTTCGAAATGAAAAATGAACGAATTTATTCGAAATTCGTTCGTTCGAAATGAAAAATGAACGAATTTATTTGAAATTCGTTCGTTCGAAATAAAAAATGAACGAATTTATTCGAAATTCGTTCGTTCGAATCGAAAAATGAACGAATTTATTCGAAATTCGTTCGTTCGGAAGAAAAAATGAACGAATTTATTCGAAATTCGTTCGTTCGAATTGAAAAATGAACGAATTTATTCGAAATTCGTTCGTTCGAAATGAAAAATGAACGAATTTATTTGAAATTCGTTCGTTCGAAATAAAAAATGAACGAATTTACTCGAAATTCGTTCGTTCAAATTGAAAAATGAACGAATTTATTCGAAATTCGTTCGTTCGAAATAAAAAATGAACGAATTTATTCGAAATTCGTTCGTTCGAATTGAAAAATGAACGAATTTATTCGAAATTCGTTCGTTCGAAATAAAAAATGAACGAATTTATTCGAAATTCGTTCGTTCGAATTGAAAAATGAACGAATTTATTCGAAATTCGTTCGTTCGAAATAAAAAATGAACGAATTTATTCGAAATTCGTTCGTTCGAATTGAAAAATGAACGAATTTATTCGAAATTCGTTCGTTCGAAATAAAAAATGAACGAATTTATTCGAAATTCGTTCGTTCGAATTGAAAAATGAACGAATTTATTCGAAATTCGTTCGTTCGGAAGAAAAAATGAACGAATTTATTCGAAATTCGTTCGTTCGAAATAAAAAATGAACGAATTTATTCGAAATTCGTTCGTTCGAATTGAAAAATGAACGAATTTATTCGAAAATCGTTCGTTCGAAATAAAAAATGAACGAATTTATTCGAAATTCGTTCGTTCGAAATGAAAAATGAACGAATTTATTCGAAATTCGTTCGTTCGAAATGAAAAATGAACGAATTTATTTGAAATTCGTTCGTTCGAAATAAAAAATGAACGAATTTATTCGAAATTCGTTCGTTCGAATTGAAAAGTGAACGAATTTATTCGAAATTCGTTCGTTCGGAAGAAAAAATGAACGAATTTATTCGAAATTCGTTCGTTCGAAATGAAAAATGAACGAATTTATTCGAAATTCGTTCGTTCGAAATGAAAAATGAACGAATTTATTTGAAATTCGTTCGTTTGAAATAAAAAATGAACGAATTTATTCGAAATTCGTTCATTCGAATTGAAAAATGAACGAATTTATTCGAAATTCGTTCGTTCGGAAGAAAAAATGAACGAATTTATTCGAAATTCGTTCGTTCGAAATGAAAAATGAACGAATTTATTCGAAATTCGTTCGTTCGAAATGAAAAATGAACGAATTTATTTGAAATTCGTTCGTTCGAAATAAAAAATGAACGAATTTATTCGAAATTCGTTCGTTCGAAATAAAAAATGAACGAATTTATTCGAAATTCGTTTGTTCGAAATAAAAAATGAACGAATTCATTCGAAATTCGTTCGTTCGGAATAAAAAATGAACGAATTTATTCGAAATTCGTTCGTTCGAAATAAAAAATGAACGAATTTATTCGAAATTCGTTCGTTCGAAATAAAATGAACGAATTCATTCAAAATTCGTTCGTTCGAATAAAATGAACGAATTTATTCGAAATTCGTTCGTTCGAAATAAATAATGAACGAATTTATTCGGAAATTCGTTCGTTCGAAATAAAAAATGAACGAATTTATTCGAAATTCGTTCGTTCGAATTGAAAAATGAACGAATTTATTCGAAATTCGTTCGTTCGAAATGAAAAATGAACGAATTTATTCGAAATTCGTTCGTTCGAAATGAAAAATGAACGAATTTATTTGAAATTCGTTCGTTCGAAATAAAAAATGAACGAATTTATTCGAAATTCGTTCGTTCGAATTGAAAAATGAACGAATTTATTCGAAATTCGTTCGTTCGGAAGAAAAAATGAACGAATTTATTCGAAATTCGTTCGTTCGAAATGAAAAATGAACGAATTTATTCGAAATTCGTTCGCTCGAAATGAAAAATGAACGAATTTATTCGAAATTCGTTCGTTCGAAATAAAAAATGAACGAATTTATTCGAAATTCGTTCATTCGAAATGAAAAATTAACGAATTCATTCAAAATTCGTTCGTTCGGAATAAAAAATGAACGAATTTATTCGAAATTCGTTCGTTCGAGAAAAAAAAGAACGAATTTATTCAAAATTCGTTCGTTCGAAATAAAAAATGAACGAATTTATTCGAAATTCGTTCGTTCGAAATAAAAAATGAACGAATTTATTCGAAATTCGTTCGTTCGAAATAAAAAGAACGAATTTATTCGAAATTCGTTCGTTCGAAATAAAAAATGAACGAATTTATTCGAAATTCGTTCGTTCGAAAAAAAGAACGAATTTATTCGAAATTCGTTCGTTCGAAATAAAATGAACGAATTTATTCGAAATTCGTTCGTTCGAAATAAAAAATGAACGAATTTATTCGAAATTCGTTCGTTCGAAATAAAAAATGAACGATTTGTTCGAAATTCGTTCGTTCGAAACAAAAAATGAACGAATTTTTTCGAAATTCGTTCGTTCGAAACAAAAATTGAACGAATTTGTTCGAAATTCGTTCGTTCGAAATTAAAAATGAACGATTTGTTCGAAATTCGTTCGTTCGAAACAAAAAATGAACGAATTTTTTCGAAATTCGTTCGTTCGAAACAAAAAATGAACGAATTTGTTCGAAATTCGTTCGATCGAAATTAAAAATGAACGATTTGTTCGAAATTCGTTCGTTCGAAACAAAAAATGAACGAGTTTTTTCAAAATTCGTTCGTTCGAAACAAAAAATGAACGAATTTGTTCGAAATTCGTTCGTTCGAAATAAAAAATGAACGAATTTATTCGAAATTCGTTCGTTCGAAATAAAAAATGAACGAATTTATTCGAAATTCGTTCGTTCGAAATAAAAAATGAACGATTTGTTTGAAATTCGTTCGTTCGAAACAAAAAATAAACGAATTTTTTCGAAATTCGTTTGTTCGAAACAAAAAATGAACGAATTTGTTCGAAATTCGTTCGTTCGAAATTAAAAATGAACGAATTTATTCGAAATTCGTTCGTTCGGAATAAAAAATGAATGAATTTATTCGAAATTCGTTCGTTCGAAATAAAAAATGAACGAATTCATTCGAAATTCGTTCGTTCGAAATAAAAAATGAACGAATTTATTCGAAATTCGTTCGTTCGAAATAAAAAATGAGCGAATTTATTCGAAATTCGTTCGTTCGGAATAAAAAATGAACGAATTTATTCGAAATTCGTTCGTTTGAAAAAAAAGAACGAATTTATTCGAAATTCGTTCGTTCGAAATAAAAAATGAACGAATTTATTCGAAATTCGTTCGTTCGAAATAAAAAATGAACGAATTTATTCGAAATTCGTTCGTTCGAAATTAAAAATGAACGAATTTATTCGAAATTCGTTCGTTCGAAAAAAAAAACGAATTTATTCGAAATTCGTTCGTTCGAAATAAAAAATGAACGAATTTATTCGAAATTCGTTCGTTCGAAATAAAAAATGAACGAATTTATTCGAAATTCGTTCGTTCGAAATAAAAATGAACGAATTTATTCGAAATTCGTTCGTTCGAAATAAAAATGAACGAATTTATTCGAAATTCGTTCGTTCGAAATTAAAAATGAACGAATTTATTCGAAATTCGTTCGTTCGAAATTAAAATGAACGAATTTATTCGAAATTCGTTCGTTCGAAATAAAAATGAACGAATTTATTCGAAATTCGTTCGTTCGAATAAAAATGAACGAATTTATTCGAAATTCGTTCGTTCGAAATAAAAATGAACGAATTTGTTCGAAATTCGTTCGTTCGAAATTAAAAATGAACGAATTTGTTCGAAATTCGTTCGTTCGAAATAAAAAATGAACGAATTTATTCGAAATTCGTTCGTTCGAAATTAAAAAATGAACGAATTTATTCGAAATTCGTTCGTTCGAAATAAAAATGAACGAACTTATTCGAAATTCGTTCGTTCGGAATAAAAATGAACGAATTTATTCGAAATTCGTTCGTTCGAAATTAAAAATGAACGATTTGTTCGAAATTCGTTCGTTCGAAATAAAAATGAACGAATTTTTTCGAAATTTGTTCGTTCGAAATAAGAAAAATGAACGAATTTGTTCGAAATTCGTTCGTTCGAAATAAAAAATGAACGAATTTATTCGAAATTCGTTCGTTCGAAATAAAAATGAACGAATTTATTCGAAATTCGTTCGTTCGAAATAAAAATGAACGATTTGTTCGAAATTCGTTCGTTCGAAACAAAAATGAACGAATTTTTCGAAATTCGTTTGTTCGAAATAAAAATGAACGAATTTGTTCGAAATTCGTTCGTTCGAAATTAAAAATGAACGAATTTATTCGAAATTCGTTCGTTCGGAATAAAATGAATGAATTTATTCGAAATTCGTTCGTTCGAAATAAAAAATGAACGAATTTATTCGAAATTCGTTCGTTCGAAATAAAAATGAACGAATTTATCCGAAATTCGTTCGTTCGAAATAAAAATGAACGAATTTATTCGAAATTCGTTCGTTCGAAATAAAAATGAACGAATTTATTCGAAATTCGTTCGTTCGAAATAAAAATGAGCGAAATTATTCGAAATTCGTTCGTTCGGAATAAAAATGAACGAATTTATTCGAAATTCGTTCGTTCGAAAAAAGAACGAATTTATTCGAAATTCGTTCGTTCGAAATAAAAAATGAACGAATTTATTCGAAATTCGTTCGTTCGAAATAAAAAATGAACGAATTTATTCGAAATTCGTTCGTTCGAAATTAAAAATGAACGATATGTTCGAAATTCGTTCGTTCGAAATAAAAATGAACGAATTTTTTCGAAATTCGTTCGTTCGAAACAAAAATGAACGAATTTGTTCGAAATTCGTTCGTTCGAAATAAAAATGAACGAATTTATTCGAAATTCGTTCGTTCGAAATTAAAATGAACGAATTTGTTCGAAATTCGTTCGTTCGAAATGAAAAAATGAACGAATTTTTTCGAAATTCGTTCGTTCGAAATAAAAAATGAACGAATTTATTCGAAATTCGTTCGTTCGAAATTAAAATGAACGATTTGTTCGAAATTCGTTCGTTCGAAATGAAAAATGAACAGAATTTTTCGAAATTCGTTCGTTCGAAACAAAAAATGAACGAATTTGTTCGAAATTCGTTCGTTCGAAATTAAAAATGAACGATTTGTTCGAAATTCGTTCGTTCGAAATAAAAATGAACGAATTTTTTCGAAATTCGTTCGTTCGAAATTAAAAATGAACGAATTTGTTCGAAATTCGTTCGTTCGAAATAAAAAATGAACGAATTTATTCGAAATTCGTTCGTTCCGAAATAAAAAATGAACGAATTTATTCGAAATTCGTTCGTTCAAAATAAAAAATGAACGATTTGTTCGAAATTCGATCGTTCGAAACAAAAAATGAACGAATTTTTTCGAAATTCGTTTGTTCGAAACAAAAAATGAACGAATTTGTTCGAAATTCGTTCGTTCGAAATTAAAAATGAACGAATTTATTCGAAATTCGTTCGTTCGGAATAAAAAATGAATGAATTTATTCGAAATTCGTTCGTTCGAAATAAAAAATGAACGAATTTATTCGAAATTCGTTCGGTCGAAATAAAAATGAACGAATTTATCCGAAATTCGTTCGTTCGAAATAAAAAATGAACGAATTTATTCGAAATTCGTTCGTTCGAAATTAAAAATGAACGATTTGTTCGAAATTCGTTCGTTCGAAACAAAAAATGAACGAATTTTTTCGAAATTCGTTCGTTCGAAAAGAAAAATGAGCGAATTTGTTCGAAATTCGTTCGTTCGAAATTAAAAATGACCGACTTGTTCGAAATTCGTTCGTTCGAAACAAAAAATGAACGAATTTTTTCGAAATTCGTTCGTTCGAAACAAAAATGAACGAATTTGTTCGAAATTCGTTCGTTCGAAATAAAAATGAACGAATTTATTCGAAATTCGTTCGTTCGAAATTAAAATGAACGAATTTGTTCGAAATTCGTTCGTTCGAAATGAAAAATGAACGAATTTTTTCGAAATTCGTTCGTTCGAAATAAAAAATGAACGAATTTATTCGAAATTCGTTCGTTCGAAATTAAAATGAACGAATTTGTTCGAAATTCGTTCGTTCGAAATAAAAATGAACGAATTTATTCGAAATTCGTTCGTTCGAAATAAAAAATGAACGAATTTGTTCGAAATTCGTTCGTTCGAAATGAAAAATGAACGAATTTATTCGAAATTCGTTCGTTCGAAATAAAAATGAACGAATTTATTCGAAATTCGTTCGTTCGAAATAAAAATGAACGAATTTATCCGAAATTCGTTCGTTCGAAATAAAAATGAACGAATTTATTCGAAATTCGTTCGTTCGAAATAAAAATGAACGAATTTATTCGAAATTCGTTCGTTCGAAATAAAAATGAACGAATTTATTCGAAATTCGTTCGTTCGAAATAAAAATGAACGAATTTATTCGAAATTCGTTCGTTCGAAATAAAAAAATGAACGAATTTATTCGAAATTCGTTCGTTCGAAATAAAAAATGAACGATTTGTTCGAAATTCGTTCGTTCGAAACAAAAATGAACGAATTTGTTCGAAATTCGTTCGTTCGAAATAAAAAATGAACGAATTTATTCGAAATTCGTTCGTTCGAAATAAAAATGAACGAATTTATTCGAAATTCGTTCGTTCGAAATAAAAATGAACGAATTTATTCGAAATTCGTTCGTTCGAAATAAAATGAACGAATTTATTCGAAATTCGTTCGTTCGAAATAAAAAATGAACGAATTTATTCGAAATTCGTTCGTTCGAAATAAAAATGAACGAATTTATTCGAAATTCGTTCGTTCGAAATAAAAATGAACGAATTTATTCGAAATTCGTTCGTTCGAATAAAAAATGAACGAATTTATTCGAAATTCGTTCGTTCGAAATAAAAAATGAACGAATTTATTCGAAATTCGTTCGTTCGAAATAAAAATGAACGAATTTATTCGAAATTCGTTCGTTCGAAATAAAAATGAACGAATTTATTCGAAATTCGTTCGTTCGAAATAAAAATGAACGAATTTATTCGAAATTCGTTCGTTCGAAATAAAAAATGAACGAATTTATTCGAAATTCGTTCGTTCGAAATAAAAATGAACGAATTTATTCGAAATTCGTTCGTTCGAAATAAAAATGAACGAATTTATTCGAAATTCGTTCGTTCGAAATAAAATGAACGAATTTATTCGAAATTCGTTCGTTCGAAATTAAAAAATGAACGAATTTATTCGAAATTCGTTCGTTCGAATAAAAATGAACGAATTTATTCGAAATTCGTTCGTTCGAAATAAAAATGAACGAATTTATTCGAAATTCGTTCGTTCGAAATAATAAAATGAACGAACTTATTCGAAATTCGTTCGTTCGAAATTAAAAATGAACGAATTTATTCGAAATTCGTTCGTTCGAAATAAAAATGAACGAATTTATTCGAAATTCGTTCGTTCGAAATAAAAAATGAACTAATTTATTCGAAATTCGTTCGTTCGAAATAAAAATGAACGAACTTATTCGAAATTCGTTCGTTCGAAATAAAAATGAACGAATTTGTTCGAAATTCGTTCGTTCGAAATAAAATGAACGAATTTGTTCGAAATTCGTTCGTTCGAAATAAAAATGAACGAATTTTCAGAAATTCGTTCGTTCGAAATAAAAAAATGAACGAATTTATTCGAAATTCGTTCGTTTGAAATTAAAAATAAACGAATTTATTCGAAATTCGTTCGTTCGGAATAAAAAATGAACGAACTTATTCAAAATTCGTTCGTTCGAAATAAAAAATGAACCAATTTGTTCGAAATTCGGTCGTTCGAAATTAAAAATGAACGATTTGTTCCAAATTCGTCCGTTCGAAATAGAAAATGAACGATTTTTTTCGAAATTTGTTCGTTCGAAAAAAAAATGAACGAATTCTGTTCGAAATTCGTTCGTTTGAAATTGAAAAAATGAACGAGTTTGTTCGAAAGTCATTCGTTCGAAATAATAAATGAACGAATATATTCGAAAATTCTTCGTTCGTTCGAAATAAAAAATGAACGAATTTATTCGAAATTCGTTCGTTCGAAATAAAAATGAACAAATTTATTCGAAATTCGTTCGTTCGAAATAAAAATGAACGAATTTGTTCGAAATTCGTTCGTTCGAAATAAAAATGAACGAATTTATTCGAAATTCGTTCGTTCGAAATAAAAAATGAACGAATTTATTCGAAATTCGTTCGTTCGAAATAAAAATGAACGAATTTATTCGAAATTCGTTCGTTCTGAATAAAAAATGAACGAATTTATCCGAAATTCGTTCGTTCGAAATAAAAATGAACGAATTTATTCGAAATTCGTTCGTTCGAAATTAAAATGAACGAATTTATTCGAAATTCGTTCGTTCGAAATTAAAAATGAACGAATTTATTCGAAATTCGTTCGTTCGGAATAAAAAATGAACGAATTTATTCGAAATTCGTTCGTTCGGAATAAAAAATGAACGAATTTATTCGAAATTCGTTCGTTCGAAATAAAAAATGAACGAATTTATTCGAAATTTGTTCGTTCGAAATTAAAAATGAACGAATTTATTCGAAATTCGTTCGTTCGAAATTAAAAATGAACGGATTTATTCGAAATTCGTTGGTTCGAAATAAAAAATGAACGAATTTATTCGAAATTCGTTCGTTCGGAATAAAAAATGAACGAACTTATTCGAAATTCGTTCGTTCGGAATAAAAAATGAACGAATTTGTTCGAAATTCGTTCGTTCGAAATAAAAAATGAACGAATTTATTCGAAATTCGTTCGTTCGAAACAAAAAATGAACGAATTTTTTAGAAATTCGTTCGTTCGAAACAAAAAATGAACGAATTTATTCGAAATTCGTTCGTTTGAATTAAAAATGAACGAATTTATTCGAAATTCGTTCGTTCGAATAAAAATGAACGAACTTATTCGAAATTCGTTCGTTCGGAATAAAAAATGAGCGAATTTGTTCGAAATTCGTTCGTTCGAAATTAAAAATGAACGATTTGTTCGAAATTCGTTCGTTCGAAACAAAAAATGAACGAATTTTTTCGAAATTCGTTCGTTCGAAACAAAAAATGAACGAATTTGTTCGAAATTCGTTCGTTCGAAATAAAAAATGAACGAATTTATTCGAAATTCGTTCGTTCGAAATAAAAATGAACGAATTTATTCGAAATTCGTTCGTTCGAAATAAAAAATGAACGATTTGTTCGAAATTCGTTCGTTCGAAATGAAAAATGAACGAATTTTTTCGAAATTCGTTCGTTCGAAGAACAAAAAATGAACGAATTTGTTCGAAATTCGTTCGTTCGAAATTAAAAATGAACGAATTTATTCGAAATTCGTTCGTTCGAATAAAAATGAATGAATTTATTCGAAATTCGTTCGTTCGAAATAAAAATGAACGAATTTATTCGAAATTCGTTCGTTCGAAATAAAAATGAACGAATTTATCCGAAATTCGTTCGTTCGAAATAAAAATGAACGAATTTATTCGAAATTCGTTCGTTCGAAATAAAAAATGAACGAATTTATTCGAAATTCGTTCGTTCGAAATAAAAAATGAGCGAAATTATTCGAAATTCGTTCGTTCGGAATAAAAAATGAACGAATTTATTCGAAATTCGTTCGTTCGAAAAAAAAAGAACGAATTTATTCGAAATTCGTTCGTTCGAAATAAAAAATGAACGAATTTATTCGAAATTCGTTCGTTCGAAATAAAAAATGAACGAATTTATTCGAAATTCGTTCGTTCGAAATTAAAAATGAACGATTTGTTCGAAATTCGTTCGTTCGGAATAAAAAATGAACGAATTTGTTCGAAATTCGTTCGTTCGAAATTAAAAATGAACGATTTGTTCGAAATTCGTTCGTTCGAAAAAAAAATGAACGAATTTGTTTTAGGAAATTCGTTCGTTCGAAATAAAAATGAACGAATTTATTCGAAATTCGTTCGTTTGAATTACAAAAATGAACGAATTTATTCGAAATTCGTTCGTTCGAATAAAAAATGAACGAACTTATTCGAAATTCGTTCGTTCGAATAAAAAATGAACGAATTTGTTCGAAATTCGTTCGTTCGAAATTAAAATGAACGAATTTGTTCGAAATTCGTTCGTTCGAAACAAAAAATGAACGAATTTTTCTGAAATTTGTTCGTTCGAAATGAAAAATGAACGAATTTATTCGAAATTCGTTCGTTCGAAATAAAAATGAACGAATTTATTCGAAATTCGTTCGTTCGAAATAAAAAATGAACGAATTTATTCGAAATTCGTTCGTTCGAATAAAAAATGAACGAATTTGTTCGAAATTCGTTCGTTCGAAACAAAAATGAACGAATTTTTTCGGAAATTCGTTTGTTCGAAACAAAAAATGAACGAATTTGTTCGAAATTCGTTCGTTCGAAATAAAAATGAACGAATTTATTCGAAATTCGTTCGTTCGAAATAAAAAATGAACGAATTTATTCGAAATTCGTTCGTTCGAAATAAAATGAACGAATTTATCCGAAATTCGTTCGTTCGAAAATAAAATGAACGAATTTATCCGAAATTCGTTCGTTCGAAATAAAAAATGAACGAATTTATTCGAAATTCGTTCGTTCGAAATTAAAAAATGAACGAATTTATTCGAAATTCGTTCGTTCGGAATAAAAATGAATGAATTTATTCGAAATTCGTTCGTTCGGGAAATAAAAAATGAACGAATTTATTCGAAATTCGTTCGTTCGAAATAAAAAATGAACGAATTTATCCGGAAATTCGTTCGTTCGAAATAAAAATGAACGAATTTATTCGAAATTCGTTCGTTCGAAATAAAAAATGAACGAATTTATTCGAAATTCGTTCGTTCGAAATAAAATGAGCGAAATTATTCGAAATTCGTTCGTTCGAAATAAAAAATGAACGAATTTATTCGAAATTCGTTCGTTCGAAAAAATGAACGAATTTATTCAGAAATTCGTTCGTTCGAAATAAAAAAATGAACGAATTTATTCGAAATTCGTTCGTTCGAAATAAAAAATGAACGAATTTATCCGAAATTCGTTCGTTCGAAATTAAAAATGAACGAATTTATTCGAAATTCGTTCGTTTCGAAATAAAAAATGAACGAATTTATTCGAAATTCGTTCGTTCGAAATAAAAATGAACGAATTTATTCGAAATTCGTTCGTTCGAAATAAAAATGAACGAATTTATTCGAAATTCGTTCGTTCGGAATTAAAAATGAACGAATTTATTCTGAAATTCGTTCGTTCGAAATAAAATGAACGAATTTATTCGAAATTCGTTCGTTCGAAATTAAAAATGAACGAATTTATTCGGAAATTCGTTCGTTCGGAATAAAAATGAATGAATTTATTCGAAATTCGTTCGTTCGAAATAAAAATGAACGAATTTATTTCGAAATTCGTTCGTTCGAAATTAAAAATGAACGAAATTATTCGAAATTCGTTCGTTCGAAAAAAAACAAAAAATGAACGAATTTATTCGAAATTCGTTCGTTCAGAAATAAAAAATGAACGAATTTATTCGAAATTCGTTCGTTCGAAATGAAAATGAACGAATTTATTCGAAATTCGTTCGTTCGAAATAAAAATGAACGAATTTATTCGAAATTCGTTCGTTCGAAATAAAAAATGAACGAATTTATTCGAAATTCGTTCGTTCGAAATTAAAAATGAACGAATTTATTCGAAATTCGTTCGTTCAGAAATAAAAAATGAAACGTAATTTGTTCAAAAAATTCGTTCGTTCGAATTCGAAATAAAAATGAACGAATTTATTCGAAATTCGTTCGTTCGAAATAAAAATGAACGAATTTATTAGAAATTCGTTCGTTCGACATAAAAAATGAACGAATTTATTCGAAAATCGTTCGTTCGAAAAAAAAATGAACGAATTTATTCGAAATTCGTTCGTTCGAAATAAAAATGAACGAATTTATTCGAAAATCGTTCGTTCGAAATAAAAATGAACGAATTTATTCGAAATTCGTTCGTTCGAAATTAAAAATGAACGAATTTATTCGAAATTCGTTCGTTCGAAATCAAAAATGAACGAATTTATTCGGAAATTCGTTCGTTCGAAATAAAAAATGAACGAATTTATTCGAAATTCGTTCGTTCGAAATTAAAAATGAACGAATTTATTCGAAATTCGTTCGTTCGAAATAAAAATGAACGAATTTATTCGAAATTCGTTCGTTCGAAATAAAAATGAACGAATTTATTCGAAATTCGTTCGTTCGAAATAAAAATGAACGAATTTATTCGAAATTCGTTCGTTCGAAATAAAAATGAACGAATTTATTCGAAATTCGTTCGTTCGAAATAAAAAAATGAACGAATTTATTCCGAAATTCGTTCGTTCGAAATAAAATGAACGAATTTATTCTGAAATTCGTTCTGTTCTGAAATTAAAATGAACGAATTTATTCGAAATTCGTTCGTTCGAAATAAAAATGAACGAATTTATTCGAAATTCGTTCGTTCGAAATAAAAATGAACGAATTTATTCGAAATTCGTTCGTTCGAAATAAAAAATGAACGAATTTATCCGAAATTCGTTCGTTCGAAATAAAAATGAACGAATTTATTCGGAAATTCGTTCGTTCAGGAAATAAAAATGAACGAATTTATTCGAAATTCGTTCGTTCGAAATAAAAAATGAAATGAATTTATTCGAAATTCGTTCGTTCGAAATAAAAAGAACGAATTTATTCGAAATTCGTTCGTTCGAAATAAAAAATGAACGAATTTATTCCGAAATTCGTTCGTTCGAAATAAAAAATGAACGAATTTATTCGAAATTCGTTCGTTCGAAATAAAAAATGAACGAATTTATTCGAAATTCGTTCGTTCGAAATAAAAAATGAACGAATTTATTCGAAATTCGTTCGTTCGAATAAAAATGAACGAATTTATTCGAAATTCGTTCGTTCGAAATAAAAATGAACGAATTTGTTCGAAATTCGTTCGTTCGAAATAAAAATGAACGAATTTATTCGAAATTCGTTCGTTCGAAATAAAAATGAACGAATTTATTCGAAATTCGTTCGTTCGAAATTAAAATGAACGATTTGTTCGAAATTCGTTCGTTCGAATAAAAAATGAACGAATTTATTCGAAATTCGTTCGTTCGAAAATAAAAATGAACGAATTTGTTCGAAATTCGTTCGTTCGAAATAAAAATGAACGAATTTGTTCGGAAATTCGTTCGTTCGAAATAAAAATGAACGAATTTTTCGAAATTACGTTTCGTTCGAAATAAAAAATGAACGAATTTATTCGAAATTCGTTCGTTCGAAATAAAAATGAACGAATTTATTCGAAATTCGTTCGTTCGAAATAAAATGAACGAATTTGTTCGAAATTCGTTCGTTCGAAACAAAAAATGAACGAATTTTTCGAAATTCGTTCGTTCGAAATAAAATGAACGAATTTGTTCCGAAATTCGTTCGTTCGAAATAAAAGGAAAATGAACGAATTTATTCGAAATTCGTTCGTTCGAATAAAAAATGAATGAATTTATTCGAAATTCGTTCGTTCGAAATAAAAAATGAACGAATTTATTCGAAATTCGTTCGTTCGAATAGCATAAAAATGAACAAATTTATTCGAAATTCGTTCGTTCGAAATAAAAAATGAACGAATTTATTCGAAATTCGTTCGTTCGAAATAAAAAAATGAACGAATTTATTCGAAATTCGTTCGTTCGAAATAAAAAATGAACGAATTTATTCGAAATTCGTTCGTTCGAAATAAAAAATGAACGAATTTATTCGAAATTCGTTCGTTCGGAATAAAAATACGAATTTATTCAGAAATTCGTTCGTTCGAAAAATAAAAATGAACGAATTTATTCGAAATTCGTTCGTTCGAAATAAAAAATGAACGAATTTATTCGAAATTCGTTCGTTCGAAAATAAAATGAACGAATTTATTCGAAATTCGTTCGTTCGAAATAAAAAAATGAACGAATTTATTCGAAATTCGTTCGTTCGAAATAAAAAAATGAACGAATTTATTCAAAATTCGTTCGTTCGAAATAAAAATGAACGAATTTATTCGAAATTCGTTCGTTCGGTCTCTTCTCAAAAGTCCTCACTCTACTATGCGCCCATTTTTCGTTCCTGCCGTAAACCTTGGCGCGCGTTTCGTTCGTATCTGTCTTTGATCCAAAAAACATCTCATCACTTGGATTTTTATTCTACATGGATCTCAACAGTTACCGGAAGGTCATCTTGACTTCATACAGTCCCTAATGGTGCCCGAACAAGACAGAAAACGCGACGCTCACGCACGTAGGCGAGGATTATCACGGAGTACGGTTTGAATGTTTCTTCTCGATTATTCATGGGCCGAAGCGATAAAAGAAGAAAATGGTTCTACAATGAAGGTTCTTAGCAGTGTCTGGGAATGATAGAGGCCTACAATATAATATTGATTTTTTTTTTCGGATAAATCTAATTTTCTTCATGATCGAAATGGTTCTACAACGCTTAGCCTCGTATTTTTACTGTAAGGTTATCTTATCTGATAGAAAAACTAGATTCCGTCGATTCATTAGAATGCCAGGGCTAATTGAATGAGTCGTTTAATCGACTATTAAAATGAATGGTAATAGCAGTTCTGTGGATGGGGACAGAAGCTATCTTTTTATCAGTTATGGAAACCTCTGCCCTTCACGTACTGGATGATGCCAAGGACAAAGCTAAAACCATTTCGGCTCTGAGGAAATGTATTAGAGTTAATCGGAAAATTGAAATTTTTCAATCCAAACAACTTCTCAAACTACGCATCATCTGGGCACTCAGCAACGCAAATAGCCATATTAACTACCTACATGGCTAGTAATTCACATAGCACAAGCGACAGTCGACGAGATAGCGCAAAGCGCATTGCACCCCCATTTTGGGGCGCCCTGGGAGTTGTTCGATCATGCGTGAGTGCCAGGTTTTGAATAAAGCGCTGAACTCAACTCACCATCTTCTGCCCATCAAATCACCCTTCGACGACCGAAGCCGCACCTTCAAGCGCCACTTCGATATTCCTAGCAGCGTAGTATACACGCTCGTAAACGTGGCTGAGATAACTACGCGAATCGAACTGTATAGCTTACAACATAATGCCTGCGCAG
>JAPDOI010000353.1:0-82500 GCA_029168955.1 Aplectana chamaeleonis
CAGGTTCCATGTCCTGCACACTCTACTGAGGTCTTGCACACACAATATCTGATCTACTACGTCCTGCACACCCTTACTGGGGTCCTGCACAAGTCTCCTTGGATGTCCCGTACACTCCTACTGGGAAGTCCCTGCGCACACATTCCTACTACGTCCTGCCTACCTTTACTGTGATCCTGCAACAAGTTCCCTTGATGTCCCGCACACCCTACTGAAGTCCTGCACACATTATACTACGTTCTGCACCCCCCCACTGGGGTCCCGGCAGTAAGTCTCTTTGATGTCCCGTGTCACACTCCTACTGGGAGGTCCTGGCACACATTCTACGACGTCCTGAGCACCCCATGGGGCTGGTAATAGTCTCATAACGTCCTGCACACTCCTACTGGAGGTCCTGCATGGCCCTTACATCTCACACTTACCGGAGGTGTCCAGACATTCTACGACGTCCTGCACACCTCTTACTGGGGGTCCGCACAGGTCCCATGATGTCCTGCACACCCTACTAAGGTCCCGGCACATACACCCACGACGTCCCGAGCACCCCAAATGGAAGGCTTGCCCAGGTCGTTCCATGATGTCCCGTACACTCCTACTAAGGTCCTGCACACATTCTTCGGACGTCCCTGCTCACTCCCTACTGGGGTCCTGCACAGGTTCCAATGTCCTGCACTAATCTTCTACCGGGAGGTCTTGCACACATTCTACCACACGTCCCACACCCTCACTGGGGGTCCCTGCACAGTTCCTTGATGTCCCAGGCACACTCCTACCGAAGTCCTGCACACATTCTACTACGTCCTGCCTACCCTTACTGGGATCCTGCACAAGTTCCTCTTGGATGTCCCGCACACTCCTTGACACTGAAGTCCTGCAAATAACATTATACTACGTTCCCTGCACCCCCTTTACTGGGGTCCCGCAGTAGTTCTCTTGATGTCCTGCACACTCCTACTGGGAGGTCCTGCACACATTCTTACGACGTCCTGAGCACCCCTAATGGGGCTTGCACAGGTCTCCATAATGTCCTGCACACTCCTACTGAGGTCCTGGGCACACATTCTCATTACGACGTCCTGCACACCCCTACTGGGGTCCTGCACAGGTCCCATGTTGTCCTGCACACTCCTACTGAGGTCCTGCCCACGTTCCGCATGATGTCCCGCACACTCCCTACTAAGGTCCTGCACACATTCTTCACACGTCCTGCTCACACTTCCTTACCCAGTCCTGCACAGGTTCCATGTCCTGCACACCTTACTGAGGTCTTGCACACATTCTACTACGTCCTGAGCACCTCCTTACTGGGGTCCTTGCACAGGTCTCATAATGTCCTGCACACTCCTACTGGAAGTCCTTGCACACATCTCTACTACGTCCCGTGCACACCCTTACTGGGGTCCTGCACAAGTTCCTTTGATGTCCTGCAACACCCTACTGAAGTCTTGCACATTATACTGCTGTCCTGCACCCCCGTGGGTCCCAGTAGTTCTCGATGTCCCACACTCCTACTGAAGTCTTCTGCACACATTATATCACGTTCTGCACCCCCGGGGTCCTGCAGTAGTTCCTGATGTCCCAAAAATAATTCTACTGGAGGTCCTGCACACATTCTACGACGTCCTGAGCACCCCTAATGGGGCTTGCACAGGTCTCATAATGTCCTGCACACTCCTACTGAGGTCCTGCACACATTCTACTACGTTCTGCACACCCTTACTGGGGTCCTGCAGTAGTTCCTTGTTGTCCTGCACACTCCTACTGAGGTCCTGCACACATTCTACGACGTCCTGAGCACCCCAAATGGGGCTTGCACAGGTCTCATAATGTCCTGCACACTCCTACTGAGGTCCTGCACACATTATACGACGTCCTGCACACCCCTACTGGGGTCCTGCACAGGTTCCATGATGTCCTGCACACTCCTACTGAGGTCCTGCACACATTCTACTACGTTCTGCACACCCTTACTGGGGTCCTGCAGTAGTTCCTTGTTGTCCTGCACACTCCTACTGAGGTCCTGCACACATTCTACGACGTCCTGAGCACCCCTAATGGGGCTTGCACAGGTCTCATAATGTCCTGCACACTCCTACTGAGGTCCTGCACACATTCTACGACGTCCTGCACACCCCTACTGGGGTCCTGCACAGGTCCCATGATGTCCTGCACACTCCTACTAAGGTCCTGCCCACGTTCCATGATGTCCTGCACACTCCTACTAAGGTCCTGCACACATTCTTCGACGTCCTGCTCACCCCTACTGGGGTCCTGCACAGGTTCCATGTCCTGCACACTCCTACTGAGGTCTTGCACACATTCTACTACGTCCTGCACACCCTTACTGGGGTCCTGCACAAGTTCCTTGATGTCCTGCACACTCCTACTGAAGTCCTGCACACATTCTACTACGTCCTGCACACCCTTACTGGGGTCCTGCACAAGTTCCTTGATGTCCTGCACACTCCTACTGAAGTCCTGCACACATTATACTACGTTCTGCACCCCCTTACTGGGGTCCTGCAGTAGTTCCTTGATGTCCTGCACACTCCTACTGAGGTCCTGCACACATTCTACGACGTCCTGAGCACCCCTAATGGGGCTTGCACAGGTCTCATAATGTCCTGCACACTCCTACTGAGGTCCTGCACACATTCTACGACGTTCTGCACACCCCTACTGGGGTCCTGCACAGGTCCCATGATGTCCTGCACACTCCTACTAAGGTCCTGCCCACATTCCATGATGTCCTGCACACTAATACTAAGGTCCTGCACTTATTCTACTACGTCCTGCACACCCTTACTGGGGTCCTGCACAAGTTCCTTGATGTCCTGCACACTCCTACTGAAGCCCTGCACACATTCTACGACGTCCTGCACACCCCTACTGAGGTCCTGCTGTAGTTACATGACGTCCTGCATACTCGTACTGCGGTCTCGCATAGTCAACCGACACTTCAGCACACCCTGCGACGCCTTCTTATCGATGGTGCGCATGGAACGAATACGCGCCGCGCTCAAGAACATCCCTCCCGCACAGCGTCCTCTTCCGAGCCGGACGTTCAAAGTACACCACCCTAGACAGCAAGGTGTTTATATGGAGTCTAAGAAAACAAAGATTGATAACGAAAAAACCCATCATTTTCATAAACTAATCTTGTGAGGCCGGTTTCCGAGTTTGAACCGCCCTTTAGGGGCCCGGACGTCATTATGGTGAGTTCTGCCAATTATTTTCGGCATTCCCGTGGCCGATTACCTCTAGTCACAAATTTTCGAGCGATTTGGTCCACGCCTTCCAAAATAATGGAATTCGACGGACGGAGGTGGAGGCGGAGGCGGTGGCGGAGGCGGAGGCGGTGGTGGAGAACGTTTTTGCGCACTTTGAGAGGTCATAATTATAGAAAGCGGGGACCAGTTAGGATGAAAAGTTGCACACATATGTAATGTTTTGCAGCGCATCGAATGGTTTACAGCTCATGCCTCTGGTGACGGTATGAATAGGTGATCTCATTGTAGGGCATCCGCGCGGGAAGAGATCAAAGCCAAATCTTGGTGCGCGCTTCGCGCGCACCACAATTTGGCAGATGGTAACAAAGGAACACCAACAAATAAGAAGAAACTAAGGCAGCGACAGCGACAAAAATGATCGAAACCATTTCCATCGAGCGACGTTGCTGCCGTCGCTGCCAGCTCGCGCCCAGGCTCGCTCAGCTCGCGCACTCTGAAAGTGCGGCGGTAGCCGCCGTCGCGCGGCACAGTTTGCGCTGCGTAGCACCCGGGTTTTATCAGTTCCTGAAAAAAAAAACTTTGGAAACAAAACAGTTCGGCTCAAATCATTCTAAAACCATTCCTGAAAGGCAAAAACAAGACGTTTTGTCCAAAAGAGAAGCAGGAATAAAAAACCCTAACTCGCGTGGGGACGAATTCGTCGATGTTCTCAGCGAATTCACGGCTTTTTCCAAAAAAAAGTTAAGAAACAAATCAAGTGGGCTCAAATCATAGCACATTGATTTCAAAACAACTAGAAAAACAAAAAGAAGAGGTTCTGCTCAGAAAAAAAAAGAATAAAAAAAACTAACTCACGTGGTGTTGTCTGCGAAGGTGCTCAAAACGAAGGCAAGGCTTCTTCCCGGAATAAAGTTCTGGGCTTTCACCAACATATGCAGGACTTAAAAGCTGGGTTTTCGATGAAAACTGTTGTTGTGCCATCCTCATGAGAAGGTAGATCTGGCCATCACAAAATAGAAAATAAGTGAAAGATTGGAACAAACGCTCAAGAACAAGTTATTGCTTGATGTTCACCGGTCCCAATTATCGAGATTTTTCCAGCATTTCTATAATATCTGAACACGCAAATTTCTCGAAGTTTTGAGGAAAAGGTGAATCATTTGCGAGGGAAGGATTTTTCGCTATTTTACGCGGTTAAACTGTTGGTATTGTACATACGAATCGATCTAATTTGGAACGATTCCAATGATAGGACCGAGTAGTACCGTTGGATATGAAAAGGAATTGTTCTAGATCAATTCATATGTTCTGTTTGGTAGTATCAGTGATAGGTTGTCCGGTGTTTTGAGTTTGAAAGCTGCCTTCGGTATCTCTCAGTGAATATCATTCTTATTCAGCCTTTGTTGCGTCACTTCACCAGTGCGGGAGTATAAAAATGACGCTTTGCTAGGGATTGTTTCATTCTTAGTCATTTGTCCACAATCTGCGGTTATGCCTACTAGTACTGAACAAGACCTAATATTCATTCACTTTTGGAAGTTTCCCGTTCAACCATCTGTAGGCATCATTCGAGAGATCGATGTCTTCTCCACCATCCACGGTCCTGTAATCCACGATTGGTGAGACTTTTATCGCTTCGTAAAAACTATTGATGGACCTGCTGCTGCACCGCCCTGAGGTGAGGGCTTATCCACAGCCCGGGGTTTTCCCTCCCTTAGAAACCCACGTCCGATAGTTTTCCCTTGAAGGCACAGGACACCCTAAAATTGTTTTTTCACATTTCATGCTTATCTTGCGGAGAGCCACACTCTGATCACCGTGGTATCTCTGGAATCGTCCGATACCCCCTACGAGCAGAGATGTGGTTCCCTGGAAATGTCTGTATTTTGAAGGCGAAAATTTCGTGGAAGAGTTGTCTCAGCCCTGTATTTCTCTTCATTCGCAGCCATTGCGCAAGGGCAAACCAGGATAAGTAGACACACCGGCGATGGATTGAGGAACAACGACGTGGATAAAATTCATTCATTCATCTAGCTGCTACTGAGTTTAGAAATCAGAAAGGGGGTGTGCCCGTGTTGGTGAGCGAAGGGGGTGGGCCCCGTGGTGGTCGCTTATATCTCGCTTCTTTGGAGGAATTGAGATCTCGCACTTGGTAAGTGTTATACAGAATCGATCCACTACACAATTAGGTGAAAGTCACGAAATTCCTGTCTGAGGGTGTACTGGTACCGATTGCCACAAAGCCATAAAATACTTTGCATTTTTCATTTGAGAGCCTGAGTCGGCCGGTCTGATGAAGAAATGCAACTGATACCATCAGTTCATGCCCTTGTGGCAATCGGCACCGACACGCAGCTGAATCTACGCGTGACATCGGACTTCAGTTACGGTGTTTCGCTTGCGCCACTGCAGACGACACGCCATAAACGACGGCGACCTTCCAAATTGCGCTTCACCGCATTGCTGTAGTGAAATCTATTGGAAAACTATGTTTTACGTTCTCAGAAGGTGCAAAAACGATGAAAGCAGAAGTTTTAGGGTGGAATTTGAGGAGCTACAAATGTTGTGGAGAGCTGAAATTCTCTATGAGAGTGAATCTGGGAATGGGAGAAATTCTACGAATTTCTTCCTTTCGTCGAATATCGCTCCAGCAGGGAAGCGGCTGAAGTGATTTGGATCTACTTTGGCCTTGTCATCAATTCAATTTTTATAAATTTCACTGACAAGGGAACTACTTTTAGTCAGCCGGGCCTATTGTGATGAAATAGACTTTTCTAGAACCGTTTTTGGCGTAGAATCCGATTATGGCTTTCGCAAAAAAAAAACTTTAACCACTCAGAAAAAAGTTTTAGCCATTTTTTGTCGGATTTCCTCATCTATTGTACTTTTAAAAATGCGGATTAGTCTTTGGAAAATTCGGAAAATGGCCTCATAATCGTGTTCAGCGCCCAAAACTACCCCGCTGAGCAAATTTTGGGTGAAACCACATCTTGCAAACTCTGCGCAGACAGACAGAGTTTTGGACTTTTCGGTACAAACCAGTAACGGGACAGGGGCTCTCTACACACTTGGGAAGGAGTTGTCCCACTTTTGCAGTTCGACACGTCTAGCCACTCAATGCAAGCAAAGTGGTCCCGAGTGGAATTAGAGCCGCGAAAGGCCAGACATCACCTCCCTTGGTGTGTAGAGAGACCCTGTCCCCCAGTAACGGTCAAAATCTACGGGTCTGCCCCCGGTCTACAGTACCCCTGTTCTTTGCGAGACCGACATAGAATATGAATCCATTATCGCGTGAGTGTGAACCGAAGCCATGGCCGCATTTGCGCCACCAACCCACGTTGGTCCCGCCAAGAGCAGGGGTACTGGCCCGCAGATTTTGACCGTTACGGGCTTGTATTTTTAGTTGGGCGTTTATAAACACTTAAGAGACCGCCTGCTCCACGGCGAATTTCCACAGCGGACCGGTGCGCTCCACGGCTAATCGTTTCCGTGGGGGCGCAGTGTGGACACGCGGTCCGCTGGGAACCATTTTGATCGGAGCAGGTTTTCTTACTTAGACAACCGGTATTCCGTTTCTACTCCACCTGAGAGTATGTCGCTCCACAGAGATCTGGAGTGAGGCCATGGTGAAGCAATGATCCACCGCTTTTTCGCGGACCTGCTTTTTTTTATTTTGGAAGTTATTTCAGCTTCACATGCACAAGGCTGGTAACGAAATAAGCGTTTGTTTGTTGACTTCTGAAATTTTTTTCAGGTTACAGCTAATGGTTAGGATTGAGCCGTGCTAGGCCGACCCGGAGTATTGAAAATTTGAAAAATGAACAAACTTCTCCTTCGCGATGCCCTAATAAACCTCATGTAGAGCTTTCGGCGGACTCAAATACTTTGATCTACCAAGTTGTATGATGCGACCGACAGAAACTTTATCAGAAATCTCAAAATGGGAATCAGATTCATGATCAGCACCCCCTCCTCCCCAATGGCCACGTGAGCGAAGTCGCACCAAAACGTGAAACGTTTACAAACGGATGACGAACGACAGACGCCAGCGAATCTTTAGAAAACTGTGGAATATACACCACTTCATTGTTCAGCGCCTCCAAACATACCCCGTAGTTTAATTTCAGTAACATTTTAAGCACTGAACTATTTCTAGGTTTTCACCCCTTTCCCCCCAAGTTATCCTCCACTCGAAATTTAGCGAAAATTTAAACAAAGTTTACCAATGGCTAATATACCGCAGTCGAAGGGAATTTCATTGGAAATTGAAAAGCAAAAACCAGAACCTTGTGCAGCAACTCGAATAACCCTCGAGGTCAATGCCGCAAAATTTTGAACGATGACCTACTACAGTTATCTCAAAAAGGTGGCACTACTATTTCGACAATCAACTGTAGAACATCAGTTCCGTGATAAGCGTCATTGATACCCCTTCTTAGCCAAGTTTGGAACGATTAATGTCCAGCCAAAGAAGCTCGAAAAATCAAAAGTGCCATTTCCGGAGATGCTTGTAAAATTACTAGGAACACTGAAAATGCTTGACCACGGTGAGTGTAAATAGGCTACATCATAAGGAACCTATCCGTAATTAAGAAAGACTCCACGCCAGAGAAATATAAAAAATATTAGAAGTTTTATGGCGTGGGTGCGCGGTGTGGACACGCGGTCCGAGGGGCAAAACAGCCGTGGGTGCGCAGTGTGGACACGCGGTCTCTTAAGGGTCAATACCAACGAGAGGGCTCGAAAGCGTTTGAAAAATTGTGTCAGACTTGAATTTAAATCCTCCGAGGTAGGTTATTTGAGGCGCTGATCACGAATCTGGTGTTTATTTCTCCATTTTCCCTTCATTTGCTTGGAGCTCCCCACCGGGGAAAACTTCGATGGCCAATCGGCGATACCACGACAGAAAAGGCGCAAATTGTTTGTCTGAGGGTTGTTTGGAGTGCTAAGCACGAATCTGAGGTCCGTTTATCGATTTTTGACAGGTTAACAGTAGATTACGGGGTATACGGTAGTACGGTCAAAGTCTCAGATTTGACTCAGAATTTGTATACCGGCATAATTCGGTGTGGTGAAAACGGATTGAAAGTCTATTTGTCGATTTTCGAAATTCTAAGGTGGGTTTTGCCGCCTATATTGCATGGTGCCTACAGTAACGTACAGTGAACCTCGTAATTCCGACAAACGAACTCCAGTTCGGTGTTTAGCTTCTTAGATTACCCCTACACATGAATTTTTGACCGAATCCGGAATTTCTTTCAAAGAAACCTAAAAAGTTCGTGGGGGTACCCTCACCTTGATTACAGGCTTTGAAAAGGGCGTATAACTTTTTTCAGAGTGGTTCTGGGCAGCTGCGAAGACCGTAATCGGATTCTACGTCAGAAACGGTTCTCGAAAAGTTTATCTTCTTCGGAATGGCAAGGATGACAAAAATTAGCTCCCTTGTGTGGGACATGTTTATACACCCATCCAAAAATAAACCTCTAGCATGGTATGGAATAGTAACTGACAAACGATATGTGAAAGGTTGCTATTTATGTGAAACTGTAGTATCAAAAATCATCACTGACAAGGAGGTCGAACTGTGCCTTTATCATGACAGAGATGAGAATGTAGGATGACAAGATCCCAGGTTTCGGATGTTCATTGAGGAGTTGTTGGCGCGGCCGGACACCAGTAGTAAAAGCTAGCCACAATAGGCAATCTACCGCTCGTTTTAGGAAAAGTTACGACATTGTGTGGTTAATGTTGATGTTGGTACCATGTTTCATAAAATGATTGTTCAATAATGAAACCTCAACAAGGTGCGGATGCGGTCCGATGAGATGTGTTGACCATGATAGTGAAGGAACTCCTGATTGCTGAGGTTTCGGTTTATGTGCCGAAGCCTATTTCTCGGTCTGCGAATACTGCTTTTGCTACAATAGCTGCCTTACAAATGATACAAAGTTCTTGTAAAGAAGCTGATCAAGTTGGATTCCGAACAAATTATAAGTATCAATCAACCGCGCTCAGACAGGCTCTGACAGAAATCTATGACCTATTATTTGGCGATCGAGCCCCGAAGCTCTACACCGCTGTTCCATATTCCATCGATTCCCTTCGAAGTTAGATTTTCACACTCATGAAATGACTTCGTGTTGAATACCTCTTCTTCGCTCCTTCAACACCTTTTTCATGGAAAACGCTAGAGTTTTCTTGTTCTAAGGAATTCCATGTGGAAGCTTTCATTTCGACGGAATTTAAGTTTGGTCTGGAAAAAAAGGTCAATGAATCGCAGGTGGAGATAGTTTTCCAGAATTGTTCATCCACGGTTCAAGGACTTGTACAGGATGTAAAAAAATAATTTTTTCCGAGATTCTTTCGAGTGTGGGAGCGGAGGGGAGGTTAGAGATGATATTTAATGAAATAAAAAAATTCGTAGCTGTGCACTTCCATAGAGAACCACAAGATTTGTACTTTCTCATATTTCACCCTAAAATTTCTGCTTTCATAACTTTTGCATCTTCTTAAGAACATTTCTCAACATAAAACATAGTTTTCCGATAGATTTTTCCACAGCGATGCGGCGAAGCACAATTTTGAAGGTTGCCGTCATTTATGGTGTGTCATCTGCAGTGGCGCAAGCGAAACACCATAATTGACGTCGGATGTCAGGCTTAGATTTAGCCGCGTGTATCGGTACCGCACGGTATTTTGAGCTTAGTGATTGAAATGACCAACCAAACAGTCGATCACCGCCAAACGATCGCTAAAAAAATGGTATCATGCACTACTGGCAATTTGCTCGGTCCGGCATTTTGCGTTTACTGTCAAGAGGGAACAAGACGCTTAATGCGATCCGTGCCGACTGTACTGAAGCTGGCTTCTGCACACATCTGCCTTCTCGAAGCATCGTTCTGGAAATCGCTAACAATTGGGGAAGGTTTGAAAATGATCTATGCTATGCTGTGCCCAGCAGTGTTTCTGCTGCCATCAGTTGTACCCAGGGCTGTGCGGAAATCATTTTCAAAATTTTCGGAAACGGAAACGGAAGAAAAATAGCCAAAAAACGCCGGAAACGGAAATTCGGAAACGGAAACGGAAGAGATCATAAAACTATGAGTTGTCTCACTCTCACGTTCAGTCGCTGCTCATTGGTTAGGCCCCGGTCATAGTTGGATTAGCCGACGCCTCCAGCCCGGTCGATACACACAGAATGCATTGGAAATCGGATGCAAAATCACTCGGTGTATCCCCCCGCACCCCGCACCCCTAACACCCCCGCACCCCCCCGGTCGATACGCATGAACAACATGGTGAGGTGAAGCGCGAGAAAATCACTCGGTGTATCTCTGCTCCTCGCACCCCCGCACCCCCAACACCCCCGCACCCCCGGTCGATACGTATGTTTAAAATGATGGAGTGAGGTTGTGAAAATCTCGATGTATTTGACGCGGTCGATATCCATGCAATACGTGGATGAGAAAATCACCGGGTGGGCGGGTCGAAGATAAAACATTGTGTATCACCAGAAAGCTAACCTTACTGCTACCTCCGTTACTTCACCATACTCCTTCACTATTTCTCTGAACAGGTGCAATCCTGTTGGCCACGTAATCATCGTCATATCTAGTTGATGCATCGAGTGATTTTCTCAACCTCACTCCATCATTTTAAACATACGTATCGACCGGGGGTGCGGGGGTGTTGGGGGTGCGGGGGTGCGGGGGAGCGGGGTGCGGGGGATGCAGATGCAAATAGCACCAACTATGACCGGGGCCTACAGTTCCACTTCGAAAACCTATGGTTTCAGTCAATAAATCAATAAATATTAAAACTACATAAAATCTCTATAAGGCCTTCTACGATTTCGGATCTTCGCCTTGGAATAAATCTGAAAAGGCAGTTTCAAAATTTATTTAGTATATGTAGCGGCCCCTCCGAAACAGTGTACAGTCTGTCCCCCAGAAAGCATTCCAGGCTGTAGCAGGTGCAGATGAAGCGGACGCCCGCGTTGCGTGTTCAATGCCGATAGAAGTGAACCTCCAGGTTCTCACAGGCGACTTTCTAGATTTTCTGTTGAGCCTTTATTTTGAAGTCTATCAAAGCAAATACCGCAAGATCAAATTCAAGAAGTAGAAAAATTACTCAGTAACGACAGGAAAAATTACTATATTTCTTAAGATTCTAGAATTTTAGAAACCCGAACTTTGCTGAGGATCTAAGCTAGGCTTAGATATTTGATTGAGCACCAGAGGTCGAAAGTGTTTTTCAGCCTCTCATGATACCTCCAAGCACCACTGCCTTGACCCACTACCATTACCCGTGCAGCACAATTTTCTTCCGTTTCCGGGCCTCAAAAGTCGGAAACGGAAACGGAACGGAAATGCCCAAAAAACACCGGAAATACGGAAACGGAATCGGAAACGGAACAGTTCCGCACAGCCCTGGTTGTACCCCAGCTGCCCCAGCTACGAAGCAAGTGCGGCAAAGACACTGCTGGGGCACGACTGATTTACTGACCTTTAGCGATCCTAAATGGCGCCGGGGTGATTCCGAACGGACACCCTTGCAGAAACGTACACAGTAGTAGTGCAGCATATCTTAACGAGTTAGAACCTGTTGTTAACAAGTTATGGCGGGTTAGAACATGTCGTTTTCTTTTGGCATTTTTGTGATGAAGAATCGAAATTGACGGTTGTACGTTTCTGTAAGGGTGTCCAGATGGCAACAGCCATGTCGCCGACTGTCCTGCCTCTGCCTCCACCTGATTTTGTATGCTGCCGCAAATTGGACACCCTTGCAGAATCGTACTTGAATTCAGACTGTGCTGTCCAGAAATTTGTGACGAAAGCATCACGCTCTAACGCCTAGGGTTGCTCGGATGAGTCCGAGCAGCGCAGAGGTCGGTCATAGCAAAACATAACAGTGATAAGGAGATTTTGACATGATAAGCCCGATAAGTCTTACTTCGACCAGCTCAAAATAAGAGAGCTAGGCTATAGCTTGTCATAACATGATGATAACAGGTTCTAACTCGTCATGGCAGGCTACACTCTTGGTACTCCACAACTGTGACAACTCTGCAAGGGTGTCCATTTGGAAACACACCCGATTACGCTACCCCTCTCCCCCACTTCGTGTAGATGCCCCATTTTTGAGAGATGTATGAAATTGGAACTCAGGTCTAGTAGTAAATTCACAGAAGTGCCGAGGAAATCTTCAGTGTAGAATACTCATTTTCAGGGAAATAAGAGTCGGACCTGACACATTTGGAGCATTTCGGCAAGCAGGGCTGCGGAACAGACATGTGCAGGTCAGTAGAAGTCATTAAGGGTGGCCTCAAGAAAATTCCCCACCTTGGCAGATTTTGTTTAATGACTCGAACTCAATGACAGGTGGCACCGATGCATGGTTGATGCGACTTTGTTCGTTGGATACTTGTTTTCTGTTGGAGACACTGCGCGCCACTTAACATGAGCACGCAGGGACGCAGGCTGCTCAGCACTTTCTGAGCACATTTCCCAAGCGTCAGAGTATCTAGGTTGATTGCTTTAATCTAGTTTTATTAGAACAGCGGTATAGAGGTTCGGGCGCACCATCGGCTCCTAACATTAAAACATGTCTGTCGAAGTGATAAAACATGTATTCCTGCAATTACCTGTCTGATTACCTTTGATCGATAAGCATGGTTTGTTTAGGAACCAAACGGGCCCCTGAAGCTCCATACTCGCACTGATTTCCGAACTCCAAACCGTGCTCACGATGGAATGATTGGGCGTGCTGTCTGTTCAATGCCTTTAAAGGCACAGTACACCCTCAGATATGAATTTTGAGACTTTCGTGCAATTGTGTAGAAGACCCCTCCTATATAACACGTGCCAGATGCGAGATCTCAATTCCTCCAAATAAACGAGATATAAGCGACCACCACAGGCCCGACCCCCTTCGCTCAGCACCACAGGCCCGACCCCCTAACAGATTTTCGAACTTGATAGCGGCTTGATGGATGGATGAATTCCAACAAGTCGTCGTTCTTCAGTCCATTACTGGTCTATCTTCTCATCCTGTTTTGTTCTCGTGTAGCGATTGCAAATGAAGAGAAATACAGGCCTAAGACAACTCGTCCACCAAATTTCCGCCCTCGAAATGCAGGCATTTTCAAGGAGCCATATCTCGGTCCGTAGGGGGTCTTGGACGACTTTAGAGATACCATTGTGATCGGAGAGTGGCTCTCTCCAAGATGAGCATAAAATCTGGAAAAGAATTTCTTGGGTGTCCTGTGCCTTTAAGGCCCCGGTCAGAGTTGGTGCTATTTGCATCTGCAACCCACCGACTCCCCCCAACACCCCCCAACACCCACCCGGTCGATACGTATGATTAGAATGATGGAGTGAGGTTGAGAAAATTACGCGGTGTATCCAACTAGATATGACGATGATTACGTGGCCGACAGGATTGCACCTGTTCAGAGAAATAGTGAAGGAGAGTATGGTGAAGTAATGGAGGTAGCAGTAAGGTTAGCTTTCTAGTGATACGCAATGTTTTATCATTGGCCCGCCCACCCGGTGATTTTCTCATCCACGTAAAGAATGGATGTCGACCGCGTCGGATACACCGAGTGATTTTCTCAGCTTCACCTCACCATGTTGTTCATACGTATCGACCGGGTGGGTGTTGGGGGTGTTGGGGGGTGCGGTGGGGGTAGACCGAGTGATTTTTGCATCCCATTTCCAATGCATTCTGTGTGTATCGACCGCGCTGGAGACGCCGGCTCGTCCAACTATGACCGGGGCCTAATTATGAAAGATGACTAGAGGCTCATTGGCTAGAATAGGCTACAGTGTCCTCTATCGTTATGAATAGCTGATGATAATGAACAGCCACCACGCCTGTTCATTTTATCGCGAGCACTGCCTTTAAAGGCACAGCAGCCTTTAATTGAGGTGTGCTAACCAATCCTTGAAGGAGCGTTACGCCTACTTCAGTGCTGCACTCACCCTGCCTAAAGGCTGCGCAGAGGATACTTCAAAGCCGCACTAAGCTTGCTTCAAATCTGGGGTAACCTTACTTCAAGGCTCTACTTCACCTCTACTTCAGGAGTGCTTTAAAGGCACAGAACACCCAGAATTTTTTTCAGTTTTTGTACTGATCGTGGAGAGAGTCACATGCTGATCACAGCGGTATCTCTGAAATCGCGAAAGACCCCCTATGAACAGAGTTACGGCTCCTAAAAGATGCCTATATTTTGAGGGTTAAAATTTGATGGACGAGTTGTCTCGGGCCTGTAATTCTCTTCATTCGCAATCGTTGCGCGAGAGCGAGCCAGGATAAGGAGACAGTCCGGAAATGGATGGAAGAACGCTACACGGTCGAAATTCATCCATCCATCCGGCTGACATCGAGGTCAAAAACCAGGAAGGGGGTCGGGCCTGTGGTGGTGAATGAAGGGGGTCGGGTCTGTGGTGGTCGCTTATATCTCGCTTATTTGGAGGAGATGAGATCTGGTACTTGGCACGTGTTATACAGGAGGAGTCTACTACACAATTACATGAAAATCTCAAATTTCATATCTGAGGGTTTAAAGGCAGTGTTCACGATGATTTTCGTCCCCGATTTTTTCACATAAAACTATGCGTTGGCTTCCAAATGTTACTAAAATTGCAAAGCATTGGCGAGAAACGCCTTGAAACGTCGTAATTATTAATTAAATAATCAATCAGTTTATCGGTTACTGAGCAATGACATCGATTTAGGGATCACATGTTAATAGGAACACACCGACATAGAAAAGAAATACAGCAAAGATAGTAAAACAGATGTTCAAAGAAACAGGTTAGGAAAAAGATCAAGTTAACAATCATAAAATCGGGTGGGTTAAAGGCAGCGTTCACGATGATCATCCTCGTTGACTTTCCACAGTGAAATGATAGGCAAGAAGGATCCTAGGCTCCCAGTGTCGGAAGAACGGTAGAAAACGAGCCAGGAGCGGCAAAATAACGGCTGCAAACAAGCGTTTTGGTGTCCCAGACACGCCCCGCGCTCCAGATCCGCCCCTCGAAATGAACAAATGAAGACTCGGATTATAGGAATGATCAAGTGAAGGAAGTGCTGATAAGTGAGTTGTTTGCTTCATTGCACTGATAGGTATCATCCATCTAGCGGTCAATTCCTCCACGCTCAAAAATCAACGTAAACAAGAGAGGGCCTATTTTTGCTCAAAAACGCATCTTTCGTGTCCTTTTTAAGCATGCCTTGCTATATAGGGCACCAGACCTTTCGTAAACCGTGGAGATATCGGAAGTGAAATTTATCGTGAACACTCCCTTTAAAGGCAGTGTTCACGATAAATTTCACTTCCGATATCTCCACGGTTTACGGAAGGTCTGGTGCCCTATATAGCAAGGCATGCTTAAAAAGGACACGAAAGACGCGTTTTTGAGCCAAAATAGGCCCTCCCTTGTTTAAGTTGATTTTTGAGAGTGGAGGAATTGACCGCTAGAAAGCTTATACCTATCAGTGCAATGAAGCAAACAGCTCACTTATCAGCACTTCCTTCACTTGATCATTCCTATAATCCGAGTCTTCATTTGTTCATTTCGAGGGGCGGATCTAGGGCACGGGGCGTGTCTGGGGCACCAAAACGCTTGTTTGCAGCCGTTATTTTGCCACTCCTGGCTAGTTTTCTACCATTTCTTTGGCACTGAGAGCCTAGGATCCTTCTCCCTTATCATTTTACAGTGGAAAGCCAACGAGGATGATCATCGTGAACACTGCCTTTAAAGGCAGTGTTCATGATAATCTTCAATTTGGAAATTATTCACAAAATGGATTCTTTGACCGCCGGGTGAAACTTAAATGACGGAGAAACTGAGAAAAACGGACCAGAAGGGCACCAAATCCTTTACTCTCATCCCGCCACTTTACTCTCACAGGAACTGTTCGTTGTGACGATGAAATATTTCGTGGACCAGTCCATTGCCATTTGCTGATTTCTGTTACTCCGCCTCTTTCTTCGGACCCAAACTAATACTGTTTTGCATTAAATATTTTTTTCCATTTTTGACTGACCCCATTTTTCACCGGTCACATCCACCGGTAACATGTTCATCTAATCGGACAACTAGTCAAGGGTTGAAAATAGTGTCACTAACCTACGACATTCTAATTCGTTTCTTTCCGTTTCTTCGTAATTTTGGTAACACTTGGAGGCCAACGCTTCGTTTTATGTGAAAAACTCGGAAATGAAAATCATCGTGAACACTGCCTTTAAGTGGCAGCGTATGGTGGCGAAGGGCAGTGGGAGGCCAACACTGCAAGCCGAGTAAGGTAATAAACGGCTCCGGGTACGTAAACAATATACAAGTAGTAGAAGCAGATCAGAGGTAAGGCCGCAATCGGGAGTTAAGAAACAGAAAAAAACTAGATCCACAAATGTGACACAGTCGACGTTCATATCAGATAAGTATGAGGAAATCGTTATGTTATTAAGTTAGAGACATCTCCGCCAAAAAAGTGATAGATAGAACTAGGTAAGAACTAGGAAATGCATAGTGAACGTTCATTATAATGTTACTTCGAAGGACAACAAGAGGAAGCAATGCGGTCTGAAAAGAAATATTGTTAGTAGCAGAGCTAGGCGGAAAAGCTAGTTTTTAGGAGCAGCCCATCCTTTTGAGATGAACTTCAAGTCCTCTGTTGAAGTTTCCTGGAGTTGATGACATAACTAGCTCAGTTGGCAAATCGTTGCAAACTTTTGCTGAACGCACCAAAAAGGACTAAAGAAACTGTTGATAGTGTACAATTCCTGTGAAGAGTCTAAATTGGTGACCTCTAGTTTTATCGTTAAACTCCGAAAAAACTATTATTTCTTTAGTTTCTATGTCAAGATAGCCCATGATGACCTTAAAAAGAAAATTCTGATAGTAGATGACCCGCCTCAACTGCAGCGAACTGCAGCCAAGGCGTGCCAATCGCTCCCGGTAGTTGAGGCGAAACTGGCCATTCCTAGCAAATATCTGCTTTGTGAACATGTTTTGAATATTTTCGGTTTTTTTCGATGTACTGCTTTTGTGATGGCGACCACAACGGAGTGCAATACTCGAGAATCGGTCTCACGTACGTTTCAAAAAGCCTAAAAAGCGTTTTAGCGTGCCTGGATTTAAAAGCGCGGAATATACGGTTGGACTTCGCATGAGCTACTCTTACGATATTGTCGATGTAATCTTCAAAAGAAAGACGATCGGAGTACTCGATACCAAGATCTCGCGCAGAGTTCCTAACGGTAAGCTGGTGATTGCCCAATCGGAAACTGCAGTGCTGAGGGTTTTTGCGACCAATATGCATGATTGAAGTTTATCATAAGATATATCCAGTTGCCACTCTGTAGACCAGGTTAGCAAAGCGTCCAAAGCTTGCTGAAGGGCACTAGCATTATTAACGGATGCCAATTTTGAGTCACCTGCGTATATGGAACAGTAGACGTTGGAGGGAAGACAGTTGGGCATGTCGTTAATGTAAATCAAGAACATCAATGGACCTAGACAAGTGCCTTGAGGGACACCACTGAGTGTGAGATAGCTGTCAGAAAAGGCATCGTTAACCAGAACTTTTTGAGAGCGCCTGTTCAAGAAAGATTGTAAAAACTTCAGCAGACAGCCATTTATACCATAAGCCCGTAGTTTAACATAAAGAGGATCAAGAGGGATAGAATCAAAAGCTTTTTTGTAATCTATATACCATGCGCCGACGTAGCCGTCTGAGTCGAGCACTCTCTGCCAGGTAGGAATGGTTGTCATTAAGGAAGTCAACGTAGATTTCTTTTGTAGGAAGGCTGCTTGCAGACAATTCTTTCAAGTACTTTGCTGGTGGAAGAAAAAAGACATATGGGCCTGCAATTCCGGAAATCAGTCTTGCTTCCCTTTAATTCCGCAACAATTCAGTGACATTATTCTATAACATGGACTAGTTGTCCGCTTGGGTGAACATGTTCGTGGTGGTTGTCACCGGTAGAAAATTGGGTCAACCGAAATTAGAAGAATATTTTAAGCAAAGCAGGATTAGTTAGGGTCCTAAGCAGGGCTGTGCGGAACTGTTCCGTTTCCGATTCCGTTTCCGTATTTCCGGTACTTTTTGAGCTGTTCCGTTCCGTTTCCGTTTCCGAGTTTTGGGCCCGGAAACGGAAGAAAATAGTACTACAAGGTATACATTGGATCCGACTCACTCATTTTCGGATATCCATCCGAATGAACCGAAATTTTCATGAATCAAAATCCGATTCACCGAAAAAACGTCAAAATCCGAATGATCCAAAATCCGAATCACCGAAAAAGTGTCAAAATCCGAATGATCCAGAATCCGATTCACCGAAAAAAGTCAAAATCCGAATGATCCAAAATCCGATTCACCGAAAAAACGCCAAAATCCGTTTGATTAAAAATCTGAATCACCGAAATGTGCCATGAGTCGGATAATGATTCGGATACCGAATATCCGAAAAATGTCATGATTCGGATCGAATAATGAGTCGGATATTGGTAGATCTGGCATGTCCTGTAACTCAAACAAGCGTATCTTATGTCACAACTCGACATTCCATTCTACAGTAGCCTTCACAGGTGCGTAGTTACCCTCTATAAAACGTCGTAATTCACATCATTCGAGGCGCGAGCGGCGCGCGAGACGCCTCGGCCTCCGTGTGTGCCCTACGCTCCTCACTTTCTTTAACCTCCGATCCACACCAGCACGCGTAGGAACCAAGTGAATTTTGCCCTTTATAGACTGTCCACTGCATACATCCAATTGGCGCGCATCGTAAATTTTACGCCGCATTTTCTGCGCATCATCAGCGCAGATTTTGCGCATAATTAGCATTGATTCTCTTGGTTTGAGTTGTCTGTGCGACTTTTGTCCGTTTGTTCGATTGGAGAAAACAGTGAAATAGGGAAATAATTATTTTTATAGAGAGTTTATGGACAGGTAGTAACAAAGTAACATCAACAAATAGAAAGAAACCAAGGCGGGACGGCAGAGACAAAATAGTCCAAATCATTTCCACCGCGCGACGTTGCTGCCGTCGCTGCTAGCTCGCGCACTCTGAAAGCGCGGTCGCCTCCCTCGCACGGCACAGTTTGCGCTGCGTAGCACCCCCCCCCCCCACATCACTCACACCGTCACCGCGACAGCGAGTTTTGCTGCGACGCCACTCTGAAAGGCTCTTAGGGTTATGGTATAGTTTGCCGCTGTCATGACCGACAGGCATGCAATCTAGCACTGCGGGACCTGCATTGTAACAACGGCATCGGTCGTCGTAGGCACGATTATCGCGCGTCTGCCGCAGCGACGTGACGCGGAGGGCCGACATACTGCGAATGGGCTGAAGCCTGTCGCGGCCGAAGCTTGCAACGCACTGCGATAGTGACAGGTTAAAAGGGTAGAAGCTCCGCGACCGGCGGTCGCTGTCGCTGTGCAGAGCGACGCGACAGTGTGTCGCAGAAATATACCATACCCCTTTTGGCGCATTGAGGGTTCGATTGCCTACCAAAAACCATGTGTATTGATCGAACGGGCAATCCTTTGTTAAGTGGATTAGACAGTAACTCACGGGTATTTACGAATTCGATGTGAAGGATCGATACTCGTTTAGACAAATGCTTTAACATTACTCTCACTTTGAAGAGATTGTGAAAGGTGATCACATCTGTTTGGTTTGCAAAGATTTCGCGATAAAGATGATTATCAATGAGTTTGTTTATCATAAAAAGGTATAAAAATCTCTTTATTTGAGGATTTTCACCAGACTATCAATTTTCGATAAACTTTTTGAATTATACCACCTTGTATCCGACCGGATATCCGACTCGGATATTCGGATTCCGACTCACCGAAAAAAGGTCAAAATCCGAGTGATCCAAAATCCGAATCACCGAAAAAACGTAATTTTCGGATTGATCCGAGATCCGACTATCCGTTTCGCCTCTCTATCCGATTGACTCGGATTATCCGATCTTGCTATTTTGAATCTATCCGTTTGAGTCGGATATCCGCGACCTTTGATTTTTGAGTTATCCGAAATCCGAGTATCCGAATTTTTTTGATTCGGATCCAATGTATACTACAAGGTGAATGGTCACGCCTTCCCAGCGCACAAAGCCGCGGTACCTCTGCTATCATCACAGCGTGAGTCTAATCTTGATCGCTTGGATCGGTGTCCCGCTCCTTCCAACCGTCACACGGTATACGCCCCCCCCCCCCTTCCACCAACGCACAGGACGATCCCAACGTGGGCTTGACCTTGGCGGCTACAGAAGGCATACTTTAGGCACTGTTGCGCGGGTAAGTGGTGTTATCTTGCAGTCGAACCGTGGTTATCTGTCTCATCTCATTACAGTTTGCTTTTACAACTCTTTATCAAAATTTTTTTCGAAGCGCTGAACTATTGGCTGATCATTACCCTTTCATGCATCAGTACCATACTTTGTTACAATCGAGTCGCCCGATTGAGGGACCAGAGAAGTAGAAACTTTTCCTCTTCGTCTCTCTACCTACTCACGCACTCGCGGGGTTATACTTCAACGCCATAGAATTTGCACGCCATAGCCCCCAACTCCTCGTTTTCAGCAGCACGTGCTGCCAACGCAGAAGGTACGCAACAAAGGCATGATCTCGGTCCACTAGAAGAATTATTTTCTCGTGATGCGCAGCAAGTACCATTCTTCCAGCGTCCAAAATTGATATTCGGAAAATCGAGTACTTCAGATCACCTTCTGAGATCGGCCTCAAAACGGACATCTGCTCTCTCAACAATGGTGAATGCCATATGTATGTACCCGAAGCCGTCGTAGAACACCGATCGCACTGGAAAAATCAGTCGAAGGTAGAAACTCGACATCAGAGAGATCAGCAGCACTCTAGAAAAGAAGTTGCTCAAGCAGACTTGTTTGCAGCTCACTAGGAGAACCTGCAGCAGCAGCACGACTTCCTTTCATGCTTTAAATCTATTTGTACTCGGCTTGCTTGCAGTTTTAGACCGTAGCCCCACTGGTGCTTGAGGGAATAGATTGAGATCACAAGCTACAGAAGTACATCAGCATGCCATGAGCAGCGACAGAAGCCTACCATTTAATCATACTATAATTTTTAGTTCACTTCCGTTTCCGTTTCCGGATTTCCGTTTCCGGCGATTTTCAGCCATTTTTCTTCCGTTTCCGTTTCCGAAAATCTTGAAAATCATTTCCGCACAGCCCTGGTCCTAAGGAAAGAACGGACCAACAGAGAGTAGAGAATTGCAAAGGACGGGTCCACAAAAGATTTTATTTGTCACAACAAACACTTCCTAAAGATTTCATGTAGTTCTGATGCGTTTTTCTCAATTTTTACGTCATTTTAGTTCTACCCGGGGGCCACTCAAGAAAAATCGCGAATAAACTCATAATCGAAGATTATCGTGACCACTGCCTTTAACAGAGTTATGGCTCCTTAAAGGCAGTGTTCACGATAATCTTCGATTCTGAGATTAATCGCTAATTCGATTGCTTGGCCCCCAAGTAGAACCGAAATGACAAAAAAACCGAGAAAAACGCACCAGAAGGGCAGGAAATCCTCAAGTATCAGCCGCCTCTTCAGTATCAGTGGAACTGTTCGTTGTGACAATGAAATATTTTGTGGACCCGTCTTTTGCAATTCTCTATTCTGTATTGTTCCGTTCTTTACTTCGGGCCCTAACTAATACTGTTTTGCCCAAAATATTCTTCCATTTTCGGTTAGTCCCATTTTTTACCGGTGACAACCACCGTGAACATGTTCATCCAACCAGACAACTAGTCCAGGCCATAGAATAATGTCACTGAAATAAGACGACTTAGTGCGTTTCTCACCGTTTCTTCGTGATTTTGGTAACACTTGGTTGCCAACGCATTGTTTTGAGTGGAAAACTTGGAAACGAGAATCATCGTGAACACTGCCTTTAAAGATGGCTATGTGCTGAGGGTTGAAAAATTGGTGAACCAGTCGTCTCAGGCCTGTATTTCTCTTCATTCGCAACTGTTGCGCGAGAGCGAGCCAGGAGTTGGAGGCAGTCCGGCAATGGACTAAAGAACGACGACTTGATGGGAATTCATACATCCATCTAGCCGCTACCGAGGTCGAAAATCTGATAGGCGGTGTGGACCGTGGGGTGAGCGAAGGGGGTCGGTCCTGTGGTGGTCGCTTATATCTCGCTCATTTGGAGGAATCGGGATCTCGCACTTGGCTTGTGTTATATATGAGTAGTCTACTACACAATCAAATAAAAATCACAAAATTCATGTGTGACAATGAGGGTGAACTGTGCCTTCAAGCCTACTTTCAACTGCGTTCACCATACTTCGACAGCGCACTCATTGTCAGCTTACTTCGAGGTCGCACTAAGCCTACTTCACAACTGCAAAGAGCATTCATTCATTCTAATCCGCAGGGAGATAAGAACGTAAAGGCCAAACGAACACTGGTGGACACGACGCGGTCGCGTCACGGCTCTATAATTTTCTAAGTTTTTTTCCGATTTTGTTAAATCTTGACCACCGGTGGTGCTGTTTTTCTAATTCCTAGTCCAGGCAGATCCTCAACTGCTGACCCTTGGAAAAGGACGGTATGTGAATGAAGACACACCGCTCTCCACTTCTTTTATACCCTACCCTTTATCAATTGGTTATCATCAATTTTGTTTACGAGAGCCGTGACCTGACCGCGTCGTGTCGAGCAATGTTCGGATGGCCTTTACGTTCTTATCGCAGGGAGTGACTTTCTCCTATTGATAGTAGTTTACTTATTTAGTACATCGCTTAAAGTCACAGTACACTATCGGAGATAAATTTTGAGATTTCCATGTAATTCCAATCGCTCCTTCGTTCTTCACTTCATTGCCACTCAATCTCCTCATCCTGTTTGGCTCTCGTGCAGCGAATGCGAATGAAGGAAAATACGGGCCTAAAACAACTCGTCATCCAAATTTTCACCCACAAAATACAGGCAGTTTCAAGGAGCCATATCTCCGTTCGTAGGGAGTCTCGGACGATTCCAGAGATACCACTGTGATCAGAGAGTGACCCTCTCCAAAACAAGGATAGAAGCTGAGAAATATTTTTTCTGAGTGTCCTGTGCCTTCAAAGGCAGAATACACGCTCAAAAATGACATATATTTTTATGGAATGGATCAAAGGTCTGGAGCTGTTGGTATTCAGAATTAACGAGAAACCCGAAAAAAAAATAGATTGAAATGAATATGTAATGATTCTCTCTGTATCATTCCGGAAAGGGACGAATTACACCTCATTGGCTGAAGTAGCGTAACTAGCGACAAATTGCTTGGGATAACTACGCTAACACACTCGTACGGCCCTTACTGGAACGCTTACGCCGTTGAAAGCGTAGTGACGACTTATATGTTGCCTTTGGGCAGGTCTCCAATTATTGAACTTCGCCCAGGCGAATGTTCTTTAGTATCGCCGCCCCCAGGGCCCGTAGCAAACCCCCGCCGTCACCATCAAAAGTTGGCAGCCAACCTCAGCTAATACATGGTGCCTAGATGCCATCAAGGGCCGCCAACTCGGAGCGACCTATTACACAGAACGAACTTATTTACGAATATCTGATTTGCGATGGTGTCGAACCACAACCACTGTGCGCGTTGTCAGCGCGCGCAGTAACTGGGCCATGCCCTCCCTGTCGAAGAGGGCATCATTCACATTGATGTCGGTGCTCTGTGATGAGATGTAGTAGAACAAACAGAGAATCCATCGAAATTTGATCGTTTTAGTACGCCTGCAGACCACTCCATCCTTCTTAAAGCTATCACGAATCACACACGACTATTCTCTTCATTACACATTTTCAGCACTTCACAAGAGCTGAGCTTCCGAAGTCCTATACATATACTTTTATATTGTTTTTCTTGTGCATTTCAAACATTCTTTCTGCGGCGTAGTGATCGAGATTTTTACAAACATTTTCCAAACGTTGACTTTCGTTGGAAAAAGTCTAACTCCACGTCGATCAATACCTGAATTCCGATTACAACTTGTTTGCTAGCGAATGTAAAATTATTCGCACTTGTCTTCCTAACCAATTTTCGGAAACTATAGAAAAAGAATCAGCCTTCCTCATCTCTAAACTCGTTGAATGTTTTCTATTTTCTTCAACTTTTTCCACAGATCACGAACTTCTCCTTGAGTGGATTCCCGAACGGAAGAGGTATAAAGGAAACTTTCTCGCAATTTTGCTTAAAAACGCATTTGTGTGTAAACAAACGTTTTGTTCCCTCAATATCATCCCACTCCAATAAAAGTGGTACTTACTGTCATGCAAGTTTGCACATAAGAAGGACTATCTCACAAAAAACTGTGTTCAATGGTTTTTCTCGTTGGAAAAAAGAAGAGTTGAAATTTACTTTTCATAGAAATTTTCTGATCTCTGATATTTGATTTTTTAAAATTGTCTTAGAAAAAGCGTGACGGGATTTTTTCCCTTTCTGATCGAGTTTTTCCTGTTGTCCTCGTTACCTTCTCATTTTCGCTAGCCTTCACAATTCCATTCATTCCTTCGTATTCCCGCTGATTTGATGTTTTCAAGTTGATTTTTCACATATATTGCTTGTGAGGTGTTGCACGTATTCTGTTTATGAGCTCGTTCTGTTTGCATAAAAAGCGGGTTCTGTGAAGGAAAAAAGTTTGTGGAAAAGTCCGATCTGTGCGAAAAATAGGTGTAGAAAACAGTAAACGAAAAACGTGACTTCTTCTTCCTCTGATCTGTTTTTCACTTCAACTAGCTAAAAAACGTTAGTAATTCAGAAATTATCTCAGTAAAGCAGAACATGTTTAAAAAAAATGGCCAGCGTTTCTAGTCCAGGAAAACCTTTTTTTATTGAATTCGCAAATTCGAGAATGAAACCCGCTGGATATTCTCACAAAACACAGGAGACAAAACACCTGAAATGCATTTTCATTAAAAAAACCAACTTAATACCGCAAAAATAGCAAGAATATAATGGAAGAATAGGAATAACTCAGATCGGCCGAAAACAAGCAGTTGGTGGGCGCGATTGCTTAAATGCCACCCAGGAACTCTGAGAGAATCTTTCGCGCTAGTACCGTGATGCTCCCGTGATCCGCGATAGTGCCGTGTTCGTCTCCCCCTAGTCCCGCGATCCGCGTTCGTTCCGCGATAGTTACCCAATTGACTCATCCGTTGGCATTCTCGTTCTCGTACCGTGGTGGTACCGCGATCGTTGAGAGGTTTACCGCGCTAGCACCGTGGTGCATTCGCGATCCGCGATGGTACCGTGATCGTTTCCCCCCGGTTCCGCGTTCTCATGATGTGTAGATTTGTAAAGCAGCACGGAATACGGCAAGGGCAATACCTTATAGCTTCGTGCTGACCTGATAGGGAACACTCGCTCGGATGAAACATCGAGAGGGCATGAATGCGGTACGATCAGGGGTGGAGGGTGGCAGGATCTCGCGACCGTCCCGCGATAGTTCCGGGCTCGGTTCATCACGGTTCCGCGATGTAACAACCCGAATACATCAATTTATATGCACGATTTGCCCTCAGGTTGAAGCTGGTAGAATCTCTCGATCGTTCCGTGATAGGCCTAGGCACGATTCCTCGCGGTTCCACTATAGAGCATCGATGAACGAACGCGGTACGCTCTCGGTTTGAGACTGGCAGATTCTCGCGATCGTTCCGCGATAGCCCCATGCTAGTCTCGGCCCCTACCAGAAACCGAGGGGATCCTATCCGTGAACGATCGCGGGGGATTCTCTCAGAAAAGACGGCCAACAATGTTCCCATTGACCGAATCCACATTTCACGGTTTTTCTATGATGATAGGCTTCATTAAGTTTCCCCTCTCAAGACATTTCATCTTTAAAGGCAGTGTTCACGATAAATTTCTCTTCCGATATCTCCACGGCTTACGGAAGGTCTGTTAAAGGAATGCTTAAAAAGGACACGAAAGATGCTTTTTTGAGCAAAAATAGGCCCTCTCTTGTTTACGTTGATTTTTGAGCGTGGAGGAATTGACCACTAGATGATACCTACCAGTGCAATGAAGCAAACAGCTCACTTATCAGCACTTCCTTCACTTGATCATTCCTTTAATCTGAGTCTTCATTTGTTCCTTTCGAGGGGCGGATCTGGGGCACGGGGCGTGTCTGGGGCACCAAAACGCTTGTTTGCAGCCGTCATTTTGCAGCTCCTGGCTTGTTTTCTACCGTTCTTTCAACACTGAAGGCCTAGGGTCCCTCTCGCCTATCATTTCACTGTGGAAAGTCAACGAGGATGATCATCGTGAACGCTGCCTTTAAAGGCAGCATACACGCTCAGAAATGATATCAATTTTATGGAATGAATCGAAAGTCTGAAGCTGTTAATATTCAGAGATAACGAAAAAACCGGAAGAAAATCGACTGAAATGAAGATTTAACGGTTCGTTCTATATTGGCCCAGATGTGGACGAGTTTTACCGCACTGGCTGAAATAGCGGAGCTAGCGACAAATTTGTTGGGATAACGACGCTAATGTACTCATACGGCCTTTTCTGGAACTCTTACGACCTTAGAAGCGTAAAAATGAACCGAAATGACCGTAATCGACCTTGAACATTTGTATTGAAGGGCGGAGCCCGTATCGGTGGGCGGAGAAAGGATGATTTTGTGACTCAATACGCCTCAAATACGGTCATTTTAACTCGTTTTCAACTCTTCCAACTTCGTGAGGGCTCTTCTAGGGCCCTCAAGAACCCACTAATGTAGTTATCTCAACAACTTTTTTGAGCGTGTCTGCTGCCTTTAAGTAGAGGCTATTGTTCCACTACCCATATCACAGCTAACTTGGCAAAATTTTGAATCAGTAGTTCAATAATCAAACTTCGGCTCAATTTCATTGCGGGTGGTCATATCCCTATGGAGACGGTCAAAAGAGAGCGTTGTCTACCCGGTGCCGTCATCACCTCGGACGTACTCAACCCATGACCGAGATGGCAACGGATCACTCTCGTGACTATCAGTGCTATTTCGCTCGCCTCCTCGCACATCGCGCGGCCATCATGTACCTCAGCGCCTGCCTCACATCCATGGGTGGCTCACGTACCGCTGGCAAACGGCTGCCTCCATTGTCACTATCTATGGCGGCCCGCGTAGGAAATAGAAAATCAAGCACATTTCACCGCCTAGATGTGAGGCACCTGCTTGCGCCGCGGAGTCAGCGCTGAGTTCCCAACAACAGGGGGGTCTGCTACGGGCCCAGGTGCGCCCGCCCCAGAGTGGAGCGTGAGGGCGCAGGCAGTCGGATCCAAGATGGCACCCAGCGAGGGTGGCTGTCAGCCGGCTCCCGGAGTAAATGATATCGACGCTATATAAATAAAGAACCATGATAACTCGGATACAGACAGCCCACTTCCCGCGGTCCTTTTAGCAGATGTCCAGCAACACTTCCCGCGGAAGGCCTGTTCATCGGCCGCGGACAGTCTTCATCGTCAACTGCCCTCGCACACTTCTCGGTCGTGCTCTCACCGTTTTGCGAACATTCTATCAGCATTTCGCGGCCAATTAAATCACTGTCTACGCACACCAAATCAGCAGTCTGCGGACATTTTTCGAACTATTCTGCGGCCAATCACACAATCAAGACCAGATCTTCTGCGGACCTCATATCTGCAGCTCTCACCACATTAAAAAGCGATTTGCAGTTGAACAGCGATTAGCGGACCTTTTGCGGCACTTTCATAGACATTTCGTAACCCTTCCATGGGCATTTTTAGGCAATGAAACAACACTGGCTTGTTATTTCGCCGTCGCTTTACCTGCATTTCGCGGCAATTACAATACCTGCCTCCGTACTTTGCGAAAAAAGCGTTTTCTCGCGATTTTCCGTCATTTCCTCATAATTCCGTCAAATTTGCATTTCCAGGATGAAAAGGATATTGCTAGATTCGCTCATCCAGATGGTATTGAAATTTTGTTGATAGCTTTAAGTATTCGTCAACTATAGGTATGTTGCTCCTTCGCAAACGCGTTTTGACTCGTTAGTATGCCCAGCAGAATCTTTTTACGTTGGAAAACGTAAATATGATGGAGGTATGAGGAAAGGGAGGAAAATCGCAAGAAAACGCTTTTTTAGCTCTTCTGCGAAGTTGGAGGGTGGATGTTGTACAGGCCATAAAACGGCCAAATTCTCACCGTCGACTGCGTACCACGCGCTGCGAGACCGCACGCGCGTCGGAAGCGAACGAGTTTTGGCCGCCGCGCGACGAGTTTCGGCCATTGCGCGGCGGCCGAAACGTCGCGCGGCGGCCGAAACTCGTCGCGCGGCGGCCAAAACTCGTTCGCTTCCGACGCGCGTGCGGTCGCGCAGCGCGTGGTACGCAGTCGACGGTGAGAATTTGGCCGTTTTATGGCCTGTAGACGATATTGTTGTGTCCACCCTCTAATGACTGCAGAGTATTTCGCGGCAGTTTCATTAGTATTTTACTAGCTTTAATACATGAGCAGAGGAAAAGTTGCCATCCCTGGTTTTTTTCTTTCGCAAACAACTTTTGGATTACGAAATTTGGATTACGTTTCGCAACGGAATGCATGCACTTTTCGCGCCAAAACCCTACTGCCTAGCGTTTTTTCTAAGTCGCTATCCCAGCTTTTCGTTACTTGCCGACACTCTACAATGTTTAGAAGAAATGCTTACAATGCAGTAGGCCTCAAAAGAAATATAATTTATCATAAGCACGTGACAGCGCTCAACAGATCAACTTAAACCATATGTACCTAACGCAAACAGAGTTCCCCACAACACGAAGAGCGAATACATTTAGTTACAAGCAAGAAGATCATTTTTGAAATTGACCATAAAAACAACACTCAATGTCCATCAGCTGATGCAACATCCAAGAATGCTTTCGCGAGGAATTGCACTCAGCACTCCTAAAATGTTGTTTTAAAGGCAGTGTCCACAATAAAAACCATGTCTGTTTTTGTGGTTGAGATCGATAGCTGCGGGGCCTAGCGCAACCCTAACGTTGAAAAAAACTAAGAAAAATGAGCTCGGAACGGTCCCCTACAGCCCCAAAGTTGGACACCCGCTAGCTCGTCACACCTCAGGTGCACTTTCCACGCTCACCGACGTGAACAAATGAATTCTTGAGATTGTGAGATGAGCGACGGTTTCCGATCAATAGCCCCGTTCTTCCCATTATTCTCAACTTCTCTCCTTACTCAGGATACATCGGCTGCGAACGACGGAAGTTACAAGCCTCGGACAACTCGTCCACTATGCTTCCCTAGCTCAATTTTTGATGGACCATAACTCCGTTTTTGGAAGGTCTTGTACGATTTCAAAAACATCATTGGAATCAGCATGGGACCGTCTTCAAGATAGGCAGAGAAACAGAAAAAACGACTCTTATCGTTTTTAGATTAGTCAAGGAAAACGTACTTTGTTAGTCACCAGCTGGTTCATACCCAAAACACATTGAATCCAAATCGTTATGTGAAGTCAAAATTCAACGAAAAAACACCATTTCGAATCAGTCCGTATCCGATTTACTATAAAGAATAAATCCGAATCATTGAAATTACGAGTTACAGAGTTTACCCCCAAATCCGCGTAATCAAAAATCCAATTATCCGACAATGATTCGGCTCCTGTGTATAGTAGGTGAACATCAAATCCAAGAATTTATTTTTCTTCAGCTTCATTGTTTTAGAACTGCATCGGCGCAGAAAATTTTAATGAAAAACCAAAATGCGAAAAAAATGCAAGAAAGAGAAATTCCCTCATACCCATATAGTGAGGTGCGGTAAAAGCCAAAACGCAACGAAGGAATGGAACAATAGAGTATGAGCGATCGGATCTGGCTGATCGGCGGCGGTTTCGTGATGACTCATAACTGCCGAAGTTTTCGTGGTAATGTATCATATGTGGCGGAGTTTTCGGGCAACGTATTGCAGTGTCTGCACTGTTTTTCTCTGATACTCTCTCGCGTAGAGCGCGGAAATGGCAGCCTTCAATGTATACGCTGCGCTTGAATGTGAGGTGTTTGTGCTTGTCATGTTTGACATTGTTCGGGATATCGACGCTCTGGTGGGCGTCGGTGGCAGGTTGAATCGCCAATGCTGCCTCTTGACCTGCCACTGACGCACACGACTGCAGGAGTGGTAAGTGGTGGTCGGTTTGAGGTGATCAGGCGAAACTTCCGGTGTAAACACGTGGGTGTGACGTCACATTGAGTGGTCGGTGGGACGTGATTAGGCAGAGCTCTCGGTGTGAACGGGTCAACTGTGACGTGGCATTGTAGGGTCGGTGGGAGGTTGACACGCGGAGTTTTCGGCATGAATGGGGGAGTTTTCGGGCTTAGCCCGCCCCTTTTTTCGTTTCGAGCGGCAGCACGCTACCGGTTCAACTCCCCTCAACCGGCCACCGACCCCCGCGAGTGAGTGAGCTGATCGAGACATCTATAAAAACATAAATAAGTGCAACTATTTAAATCAGGTGCAGCATGAGAAGTTTTATATAAAGGTATACCCGGAGAAAACAAAGATCAGAAAGAAGGGAGCAAGAACTCAACGCGAGAAAAAAGCTTCATGCAGGGCATTGAAGACAAGAAATGTGCGCCGGCGCCGACATGTTCCTTCTACCCACATATTCAGCGCCCTTCAGACAGAGGAAGCCGACTACCCACCGACACTCCGCGGGAAGTCGGGAAAACCTCTCTCCGCGGGAAGTGGGGCGCTGTGCCATTCCCACGAAATCGGGGCCGCGCGAAGACGACTAGCCCGACTTGGCCGGCGGGAAGTGGGCTGATTTTATCTGAGAAGTTGGTATTTCTATTCAAGCGATTTATCAAGCCAGTGTTATGGCAAGCCTTAAAGGCACCGGACACCTAAAAAACTAATAATTTTCAGATTTCATGCTCATCTTGGAGAGAGTCACACGCTGATCACAGTGGTATCTCTGAAATCGTCCAAGACCCCCTTTGAACAGAGTTATGGCTCTTTAACCCATTCACGACCGCGTGTCCCACCGATGGGACACGCGTTGGCTACCACTTCGGACCGCGTGTTCCACCGGTGGGACACTGTTTTCGAAAATCGATTTCTCAACCGCAAGAAGGAATTTCTAAACCTTCTTATGGTCAATGTATTTACCTATTCTAGAGTCGACTATAAACTTCGTGGTCCGCTGGCAGCTTCGCAACTACAATATATCTGACCCTTCGAATGCAGCGAAGTCAAAACCGCATTTATGAGTACAGATCGCATTTTTACAACCACTTAATGGCGATTTTTTTGCCATTACTCGAAAAACAATCCCTACTTATAGGAGTAATCAGATCGTAAAGCTCTATTTAATAAATCACAGAAATATGGGGTGGTAGTAATTGGGTGTGTTAAACGCGAGTTAACAGGAGTTAAATTCGCGTTAAACGCGAGTTTAACCACACCAGATTGTAGTGATAACTCTTGATAGTTAAAAGAGAACTCGCTCTAGTTTCACTCTAACATCCCCCAGTGGTAGGCCCCTTATACACTTTCAATGAAAACGCCTCGAAAAAGCGACATTTGTAACCTTTGTTACGAAGGATAGCCTTTTCAAGACGTTTTCAAGTCTGTTTTGTCTCTAAAATTCCGCCATGTGGCATCCTCGCGGTAAATTCGCGTTTAACATACTCTCGCAGACAGCACGGAAATAGTGCTGAAATGCGAGAGGAACTGGCGGTTAACGAAAAACTCCTCCCGAGGAGTTTTTGGATGCGGTTAGCAAGATACAGTAGGAAAAGTTTTGACCATCTATACTGAGGGCAAGTACGAGTTTAATTAATGCAGAGGGTTAAGGAAGTTTGATAGCACTGTTAGCGATTTTGATCCAGGACGTCACCCTATCTTTAAAACTGAAAGGTGTTCCAAGGGAGAGTCTTTTAACGGCTTCCGCCAGGGAAACGGGCGATGAGGGATCAAAAACAAAGCAAAGATCATTGCTGAAACACGTTGGCCGTCTTCTTTGGTGGCACTAATCAATCCCTCCCAATCAGCTGTTAATTTTTTTTCGAGCGCCGACACTTCTCCCGCTTTTGTTTATTTTCTTCCGGAATTCATTCGCTTTGCTATTATCAGGTTAGTTTCATTTTCATAATTCATTGCATAGCACAGGCTATGAGGAGTATGTAGTAAATTATTTGTTTGCTCGCGTTTCGAAGGGTTTCCACAACTTTTTAGTGCAAAAGTGAAAATTTTCCAAGCCACTGATTTTCAAGTGATTTGATGCTTTAGTAATGATTAATCACCATTAGTCGGGGCGTATCGGGCGAGTTTTGTGGGAAAGAAATGCGAACTTGTTTCTGAACCAACTAAATTTGTTCTCCTTTTTCTGCAAGATTCTAATACTCCTCTTTCATTGCCAGATCAGTGCCATCGTGGCCTCTTTTTTTTTTGAGGGTCCGCGACGCAGTTGCTTTGGTGCATTGGTAGAGCCACTCGAAGTGTTTCAAATTCTTACCTTGAAATATGTGTACAAAATCTTTTCCTTAAACGATGCGCATATGAGTGTGTAACAGTGTTTCTATATATTTTCAGCCGTAACTGCGGGCGGGGGATTAGTTTCATTTTGAGAAGACGGCAAACACTTGACAAATTCAACTGCATCAATGACCGAAACCACACCATTACCCCAATCTCGGACGCCAGACTTGAGTAGCACACTTCCAAAAAAAAACAATAGAATTCTTTTTCAAAAACGAAAATTGACTATCTACTCTATCATCATTCTTTTAGGTTTTCAATTATTCATTTCAGTTTAATGTAGGTCACCCTTTGAATTTCTACATTACTCGACGATTTTCGGAAGGTCTTTTTTCGCACCTAGCGTTACCTTTTCGAGAACACCTTGTAAATAATTCATCCAGAAATTTTCAAATTTTCGTTCACTCGAAATTTCCTTCCGATAAATTTTTGTTTTTCAAAAACTTTGTTTGAAAATATCAAAAAAAGTTAACAAAGTTACTACAAATGCAAACTTTTGTCAGATCAGACGCAATTGCTCGATTGAGGGTAATGATTAAACTAACATGTCTTTTCGAGAGTGGTCCTGAAAACTCACGGAGCTCACAAAATTACGAGAATTAGGATTTACAAGGAAAATTTAAAAGTTGCGTTTTGATCGCGTTTCGAACAAGCAAAATATTACGAAGTTCCTTTTGAAAGCTCTTCCTAATGAATAAAATAAATAGCATCACTTGTATAATCTTTCCGATCCCTCGTCTTTCCACCGTAAACGTCGTTCGTGTCCAAGTGTAGAAAATACTTATGCGGACGAAGGTCACGCATAATGTATGTGTAAGCAAAGGGCAGCTTTCGTTAAACCGGCAACAAACCGTGGCACCTATTTCGCGGTTCGTAGCCGGCCAGGAGGTGGCGGTTAATACGTGTTAATTTGGCGGCTCCACTGCATTTAATTCGCGGTATGTTGGCGGCTTGGAGGTGGCGGTTTATTCGCGGTTAACACACCATTTACTACCACCCATGATTACTGATATTGCTCACCAGTTCCGCGTAGAGAGTCGGCTTTTCTTTTGCCCGTATGTTGTTCACAGAAATTTTTATGCAAAGTTCACCAATATTGCGATCACTAGGGCCTTTCTTGGAAGTCCTGCTTGGTAACTGTTGGTGTACCATCGTAGACCGGGGCTCCAACTTCGTTGAAAACTACCTTGGAGAGAAGCGGACGAGAAAAATGGGGACGAGCCAGAGCAGAGAACGAGTGGAAACTTAAAAAACGGTTATTACACTAATCATTCCTAGTCAATTTGTACTATTTAAACTATTTCTTACGTCTGAATGTAGAAAACAAAAATGCTTTTCACAAGAAATCTCTTTGTAGAAGGCGCCGAACCGGAGGGGTGAAGGGGTGGCCTAGAAAAAAAAAATGGCGAAGATCTAAAAAAAGTCATTTTCAACAGCATTACCAGTCAATATGAAAATCGAGGGGTATTTTCTTCGTCTAAATGTCAAGAAGATTGCTAAAAATGTTTACTACAAAAAAAAACTCTCCTCAATATGCGATAAACCGCAAGAGCGAGGGAGTAGCTAAAGCACAATAGTACAAATCTGAAAAAAAATATCATTTCACTATGCATTTCCTGTCAACTGAAAAACAAAAGAATGTCTATTATGGTAATCTTCGATAATCAATGTTCCGAACCGCTAGAATTCATCAAACTCACGTGATTTGCGGATGGTCTTATCTACACAGTCAAAAATTTAGAAGGCCATTTCTGAAAGTTGGGCTCCGCAGAAAAGGTCAAGGATTTGGCATTGCTCTAAAATGTAGTGAAATTTTTGAATCGATTTGGCTGTTGTTGGTATATGCAGATTACATAATCATTAAATGTAGTGAAATTGTTGCAAACAGATTTGGCAGGAGCTCTATGAATTATTATCACAGTCAAATCACGCGTCAGAAGGTCCTCTGGCGAGCGAATGAAGACAAAAAGAAAAAAATAATAATCCTCAGTCAACAATGCTGAACGAAACATCGCCTTATGGGCTAGAAATAAGGTTTCCGAATGCAATTCTGCCTTTTCAGTGTAGTTCCCACTAAGGTACCAGACCTTCCCTCACCGATTAGATAAAAATCATGAAAACGAAATCTAACGCAATTTATTAGCTACTGACGCTATGTCTTCGTGTCCTCAACGCTTTCACGATTCACGTTGTATGGAAACGTTTTTGCTGCTAGACTTATTCTTGTTCTTATTTGATTCAATATGCGCTCCAAGAAAAACCCCTTCTGACGCGTGATTTGACTCTGATAATTCATAGAGCTCCTGCCAAATCTGTTTGCAACAATTTCACTACATTTAATGATTATGTAATCTGCATATACCAACAACAGCCAAATCGATTCAAAAATTTCACTACATTTTAGAGCAATGCCAAATCCTTGACCTTTTCTGCGGAGCCCAACTTTCAGAAATTTCACAACTTTTTCTAAGGGTTTCCCTTCTACAACATCGTCAATCTCTAAAAGTCAAGTTGTTGTTTTTTTTTCGAAAACATAGTGGTAGAAATGAAGAAACAACCGCTCCGCTGCTAAGACTGCAAGATAATTGTTGCAACGCGGCTTCCTACAAATAGATGCAAGGCATATACTTTTTGAATTCAAAAGTCGAAAAATGGAGAAATGAGTTTCAAAATGACCCAATTGTACAGGTTCTAGGCACTATTCTAGACGGGGGGGGGCACGCACCATTCAAGACAGAAATTAAATGAACGGCCAATTGGTGAGGCTACCAGTCGAAGTATTTCCGTAGAGCTCTAATAAAAGCAATGATTGATAGCGCAGTATCCGGCCTCTTTTATCAGAGTTTTTCATCATTTCTATGAATAAATCTTGGGTGGCCCCACCACGTCTAGGATAGACATAGGGTCAGCCGCTCTAGCCAAACTTCACCGGTTCATGCTGATGTGGCTCGTCTGCGCCGGCCCATATGTCTGTTTCGGAACAAGTAATCTTAGGAATAATGTTGCTCGGCTCTCGTAAACAAATTAGATGATACAAAATTGACCAAGGGTAAAGTATAGAAGAAGTGAAGAGCGGTGTGTCTTGATTCACACACCGTCCTTCTCCAGAGGTCAGCAGTTGAGGATCTGCCTGGACTACAAAGCAGGAAAACATCACCACCTGTAGGGAAGATGAAGCGAATTCGGAGTCAGAACTTAGAATTTTTTAGAGCCAACTCGAGTGAGATTACGGTAGCCCTGTTCTGGCGGACTTAACTATCGTTCTTGTAGATTCGGAGGCCTGGCTTGCATACGGTGTCCTGAACATTAAATTGAGGTCCTGCACACTCCTACTGAGATCCAGCACACATTCCATGAAGTCCTGCTCATCCTTACAGAGGTCTTGCACACGTTTCATGATGTCCTGCACACTCGTACTGATGTCCTGCACACATTCCACGAAGTTCTGCTCATCCTTACAGGGGTCTTGCACACGTTTCATGATGTCCTGCACACTCCTACTAAGGTCTTGCACATATTCCATGATGTCCTGCACACCCCTATTGGTGTCCTGCACACGTTCTATGATGTCCTGCACAATATTACTAAGGTCCTACACACATTCCATGACGTCCTGCTCATCCCTACTGGGGTCCTGCACACGCTTCATGATGTTCTGCACACTCCTACTGATGACCTGCACACATTCCATGAAGTCCTGCTCATCCTTACAGGGGTCTTGCACACGTTTCATGATGTCCTGCACACTCGTACTGATGTCCTGCACACATTCCACGAAGTTCTGCTCATCCTTACAGGGGTCCTGCACAGGTCACATGATGTCCTGCACACTCCTACTGAGGTTCTGCACACATTCTACGACGTCCTGCACACCCCTACTGGGGTCCTGCACAGGTTCCATGATGTCCTGCACACCTCTACTGGGGTCCTGCACAGGTCCCATGATGTCCTGCACACTCCTACTAAGGTCCTGCACACTCCTACTGAGATCCTGCACACATTCTACGACGTCCTGCACACCCCTACTGGGGTCCTGCACAGGTCCCATGATGTCCTGCATACTCCTACTAAGGTCCTGCACACTCCCACTGAGGTTCTGCACACATTCTACGACGTCCTGCACACCCCTACTGGGGTCCTGCACAGGTCCCATGATGCCCTGCATACTCCTACTAAGGTCCTGCACACTCCCACTGAGGTTCTGCACACATTCTACGACGTCCTGCACACCCCTACTGGGGTCCTGCACAGGTCCCATGATGTCCTGCACACTCCTACTAAGGTTTCGCACACGTTTCATAATGTCCTGCACACTCCTACTGAGGTCCTGCACACCCCTACTGGGGTTCTGCACACGTTCCATGATGTCCTGCGCACTCCTACTGAGGTCCTGCACAGGTCCCACAATGTCCTGCACACTCCTACTGAGGTCCTGCATACCCCTACTGGGGTCCTGCAAAGGTCCCATGATGTCCTGCACTCTCATACTAAGGTCCTGCACACTCCTACTGAGGTCCTGCACACATTCTACGACGTCCTGCACACCCCTACTGGGGTCCTGCACAGGTCCCATAATGTCCTGCACAGTCCTACTAGGTCCTGCACACCACTACTGGTGTCCTGCACAGGTCCCATGGTGTCTTGCACACTCCTACTAAGGTCCTGCACACTCCTACTGAGGTCCTGCACACATTCTACGACGTCCTGCACACCCCTACTGGGGTCCTGCACAGGTTCCATGATGTCCTGCACACTCCTACTAAGGTCCTGCACACTCCTACTAAGGTCCTGCACACTCCTACTGAGGTCCTGCACACATTCTACGACGTCCTGCACACCCCTCCTGGGGTCCTGCACAGGTCCCATGATGTCCTGCACACTCCTACTAAGGTCCTGCACACATTCTACGGCGTCCCGCACACCCCTACTGAGGGGTTGCTGTAGTTCCACGACGTCCTGCATACTCCTACTGCGGTCTCGCATAGTCAACCGACACTTCAGCACACCCTGCGACGACTTCTTATCTTTGGTGCGCATGGTACAAACACGCGCCACGCTCAAAAACAACCCTTCCGCACAGCGTCCTCTTCCAAGCCGGACGTTTAGAGTACACCACCCTAGAGAGCAAGGTATTTATATGGAGTCTCTAAGAAAACAATGACTGATAACGAAAAAACCCGTCATTTTTGTAAACTAATCTTGAGAGGCCGGTTTCCGAGTTTGAACCGCCGGTTACGGGCCCAGAAGTCATTATGGTGAGTTCTGACAATTATTTTCGTCATTCCCGTGGCCGATTACCTCTAGTCAACAATTTTCGAGCGATTTGGTCCACGCCTTCCAAAAAAATGGTTTTCGACGGACGGAGGTGGAGGCGGAGGCGGAGGCGGTGGTGGAGAACGTTTTTGCGTACTTTGAGAGGTCATAACTTTAGAAAGCGGGGACCAGTTGGGATGAAAAGTTGCACACATATGTAATTTCTTGTAGCGCATCGAATGGTGTACAGCTCATACCTCTGGGGACGGTATGAATAGGTGATCTCATTGTAGGGCATCCGCGCGGGAAAAGATCAAAGCCAAATCCTGGTGAGCGCTTCGCGCTCACCACAATTTCTCTGGAAGGAAAGAGTTATGGAAGCCGAAACTTTGGCATCATGTTTTTGATGTCGAAAGTCGTACAATAAACAAAAAAAACGAAAATCGATTTTTTGGTGGCGTGCCATTCGAGCAAAAGTGGCCCACCGGTGGGACACTGTATACGGTGACGCAATATTGCACGCGGTCCGAACGTGCAGCCACCCAAAATTAGGCGTGGTCGTGAATGGGTTAAAGATGCCTAGATTTTGAGGGTGAAAAATTGGTGGACGAGTTGTCTCAGGCCTGTATTTCTCTTCATTCGCAATCGTTGCGTGAGAGAAAGGCAGGATAAGGAGACAGTTCGGTAATGGACTGAAGAACGACTACTTGTTGGAATTTATCCATCCATCAAGCCGCTATCGAGTTCGAAAATCTGTTAGGGGGTCGGGCCCAGGGCTGGGCACGCGTCCCGGTTAACCTTAGGGGGTGTATATTGGACGTTGCAGAGAGGGCAAAGGGGGGTGCCTAAACCGGACACCAAAAAAAAAACCAAGTGCATGTTCTGTCGAATTTCAGAAGCGAAATAATTTACGATTTTCTTCTGGTTTGTCATATCTTCTTCTCCGCCTTTTAAGACAAACACTCATAGAATTAAAATTTTTGATAGATATGCAGTTTGTGTTCGCAATAATTCATAGTTGCTGTCGAAGCTTCTCATCAACAACTCTATGAATTGAAGATCATATATAATGTGTTTGATTGTTTTGATGGAGCAATAAACACTACTCTGTAATCTAGTAGCAAGTAAGGATTGATCTGGTTTCATGTTTCTTTGGTGTAACGTTCAGTGATTACGCTTGTGGTTACCGATTAGAAGCGAAGATACAAAGACAGCGCTCACACGCGCTATCGCTCACGTTCAGAAAAGGATTAGCGAACTGCTGTATTATGGCAGACTAAAAATACAGATATCACGGTCAGTATAAAAACAAGCCAACGGAATTTCGTCTATGAGAATGACGTATGAAGAGAGCCGACTGTAAAAATTGAAGACTGCAAGTTCCAGTGAAAGAAGCAAATAATCGTATCTTCCTACTTGAGAAGTACCCTGTACATAAAAACCCGAATTTTATCCAGCTTGACTGCCGCAATCCCTTAGAGACTGGGCTCGCCGTGCGATATGGTGTTTGTCTGCAGCTACACAGCGCACACTGGAGTGGACGTGCGCACGATATTAAATAAAAACGTGTTTTATTACAGAACGGGGAGGAGAAAAGAATCGAAAGTGGAGTAAATGGAAGAAGGCAGAAATGGGATGCTTTCAATGTAACCATTTCACAAATTTAATGTAAATAAACTAAATTGGAGCAGGATGAATTTTTCGGACTTGACAAGGTTCATTCAAATGAACTTTGTTGATTGAAAACAGCACTAACCATGAGAACTACGAGCATTGGGAGAAAGAGGAGAATCTGGCAAACATTTTAGTAACAAAAGCTTTGATATTCAATGTGATTTAAGAACCTTAAAACTCGTCCCGTTTTGTCCCGGTTTTCGGGGTAAAACCGGGACGAGATTCAAGGTCCTTAAATCACATTAAAAAACGATCTTGTTGAAGCTAAATTGTTTGCCAGATTCTCCTCTTTCCCACAATGTCCTTTGCTCTCATGTTTAATGCTACTTTTGATCAACTAGGTTCGTTTGAATTAAACTTGTCACGGCTGAATACTTACCCCTGCTCCAACTTTGTTTGTTTACATTAAAGGCAGCGTTCACGATGATCATCCTCGTTGACTTTCCACAGTCAAATGATAGGGGAGAAGGATCCTAGGCTACCAGTGCCAAAGAAATGGTAGAAAACTAGCCAGGAGTGGCAAAATAACGGCTGCAAACAAGCGTTTTTGGGCCCCAGACACGCCCCGTGCCCCAGATCCGTCTCTTGAAAGGAACAAATGAAGACTGAGGTTACAGGAATGACCAAGTGAAGGAAGTGCGGATAAGCGAGCTGATCGCTTCATTGCACTGATTGGTATCATCCTTCTAGCGGTCAATTCCTCCACGCTCAAAAATCAACGTAAACAAGGGAGAGCGGATTTTGGCTCAAAAACGCGTCTTTCGTGTCCTTTTTTGAGCATGCCTTGTCATATAGGGCACCAGACCTTCCGTAAACCGTGGAGATATCGGAAGTGAAATTTATCGTGAACACTGCCTTTAAATTTCTAAAATGGGTACATCCAGAATAGACAATTTTCGTCATCTTCCATTTCCTTCGGTTTCAATCGTTTTCTCTTCCCCGTTCTGTAATAAAATACATTTTTTTATTAATATTGTGTGCGCGTCCACTCCCGTGTGCGCTGTGTAGCTGCGTACACACACCATATCGCACGGCGAGCCGATTCTCTAATGTATTGCGGCATTCTAAGTGGATAAAACTCGGGTTTTCCACTCTCTACGCATCTCATCAATCCCTACATGGTTCCACAATACAAAATAATTCTGAAAATTTCTTCATCAGAACGATCAAACACGGATTAATCCTTCATACATACATAGGTTCATGAAAACATTCGATAGAAAACGGTAATCACTGCAATAAAAGTAGCTCTGTTGTTGTTTGTAATCGCTGAATTGTGATGAATAAAAAGTTTTCATCTTTTGTCACAACCTTCCTTATCAAAAATTTTCTTCATAAGATTGTTTGGAAGTTTAAAAATTACACTACCTTTTTTTGTTGACATTTTCGAAATTTTCTTTATTCAGTGCTTCTTTATATTCTGGTTTATCAAAATAAGGAAGTCAAGATCATGGCTGTTGTGCTCGACTTCTCGGAAAGCAGCCGATTTCGATTTCCCATAGGGGGGTGCCTGGAAATTACCGACCTAAGGGGGTACATATTCATAATCGCCATGCCGGGACGTGTGCCCAGTAGAGTGTTGCCCGAATATTCGTTTATTCGAATAAAATTCGAATATTCGAATATTCGAATAATTCGAATATTCGAATATTCAAAGAAGTGGATTATTCGGGTTATTCGAATACTCGAATATTCAAAAAAGTGGAATATTCGTTTATTCGAATAGTCGAATATTCAAAGAAGTGGAATATTCGGTTTATTCGAATATTCAGCAAGAATACTTTGAATATTCGATAAGGTCGCAAACCATATTGCACTGATTTTACATTGCAAACATCTTAGAGTAATGAATCGTAATTTCTAGCAATTCTTAAGCATCTCATAAATATATCGTTATAGCAAGTATGTACACTACTGTACAGTATCTGCCGCAGGGGCCCGGCTGCGCCGGCATCTTGAGTTTAAGACAAATAAACCGAAATCCGTTAGCACTATGTGAGATTGAGTACAGAAGTTCTCACGCGTGTTTCTCGTTCCTAGAATCGTTTTCCCTTGCAAATTACTGTGCTTATCTGGGTCAAATTCCGGTCCGCAATTGCGTCTCGACACGCTTTGCGGCCACGCGCCTTTGAGTCAGAAGAGTTTCCAGCGCCGCAGCTGCCGATCTGTTGACTCTAGGTGGGTTTTAGAGACTGGAAACTAAACAAAATTGAAGAAAACTGTTTAAAAATCATATCGAGTCGGCTTTGGAGCTGGAAACTCGATTGACTCGAGCGCGTGCGGCCGCAAGGCATGTCGAGACGCAATTGCGGACCGGAATTTGACCCAGATAAGCACAGTACAGCGGCTGCTGCTGGCGTCCGGCTGAGCAGGCCCATCAGCTGGTTTCGGCGGCAACAGTAGAAGAAATTACAAACCATTACATGCATGCAAACAGTGTTAACCTCCTTTTCTGTGCAGTGACACACCAGTCCTTCTTCAGTTTCATGAAGTCCTGACGTGGTAGTTCATTTATATTCATTTCTGTCATGATAAGGACAACCGCTGTTTGAGATTTAGTAAGCGCCCCCATGACAAACCGACACCCTGCTACTGCTACTTCTATTGCCTAATGAAGCAGGGGTGCGTTTCAAGAACGTTCCCGTGGCGAAACACGTCCATGGAAACGTAGCCACTGCCGCGTGGAGGCAATTTACAGTTATAACTCGTAGCCAAGGGAAGCAAATTTGTCCATGAAACGGCTATTTTTCCTCCCAAAGCGTCGTGGGAACATTCTTGGAACGCACCCCGTAATGATGTTTGTGTTTCCTGGATGCAGATTTTGATTAACTCTCATTTCCATGATATATAAACCCGATTTAGATAAGTTAGTGCGAATAAGCAACTAAGCAGTTGAAATGAGTTTCTAAGGGGGAGGGGACGTGAGGAAAGAGGAGTCTCACGCTCTTTGATGAACGCACAAAATGATTTTGGTGTCCTGCGCTCACCCACTTCGGTTACACACACTTTCAACGGCGTTCTGCGCACTCCGACTTGGGTCCCTCACATTTCATACGGCGCTCGGCCCACGTGGTTCCCGCACACGTTCAACGGCGTCCCGCGCGACCCCACTTGGGTCCCGCACAGCTTTTATGGTGCCCGGCGCACTCCCACTTGGTTCCAACACACTTTCTGGGGCGTCCTCCACACTCTCGCTTGCGTCCCGCACGCTTTCTATGGCGTCTGGCGCACTCCCACTAGGGTCTCGCACACTTTCTATGGCGTTTGGCGCACTCCCACTTGGGTCTTGAACACTTTCTACGGCGTCCGGCGCACGCCCACTTGGGTCCCTCACACTTTCTATGGCGTCTGGCGCACTCCCACTTAGGTCCGGCACACTATCTTCGCGATGAGTACTGCAGAAGCGGTTGTCCGCTAGTGCGAACCGGATTTCGCTCAGATAAGGACAGTAGGTTGCTCCAGCAAACGATTTACAGAGCACATACTTGGGCAAATTGATAGCCGCCCGCTGGTTTGATGTTTAAAAACCCTTATCGCGTCCGAGGTCAAGAGTACTAAGGCTTCTGTAGTCATTTTGTTTCAATTCTGAGTACACTTAGCAAACTCGAAATTTTTTTCACATCCACATTTCGAATGACAAAATTCAACTTCTTTTAAACTCGGACTTCCGAACATATTCAGGGCCTCAATTTTTGGTTTCCCGAGCTTTGTCGATTTTTTCTGAGGAGAATGATGTTCGAAAGGTCGAGTGGAGTCTGCACGAAACACACTTGTAAGACGATTAGGAGCACAAAGCTGCGTTCGGTCCGGATTTCTCAAACTCAACTAAAACGTTAATATACGGGGTGCTCCGAAATTGCTGACAGTAGCTCACTTCCATCAGCTCTCAGGTTAGGCTTCAGACATGTGGAGAATGCGTTGAACTTGGTACGCAAGCCGACCTCATTCCAAGCTCACTTCTGCAATTTCTTTCAAGCAGCAAAAAGATAGTTCACAGTATCTCTTCAAAAATTTATAAGATACTGTGAACTGAACTATGGAGTTCTGGTACGCTTAGCTAAACGGTTATTGATTAACAGCGATGAGATCGGGAAAGCTGATCTCAGCCTTGGACAAATCATGACTTGTCCACAGGAAAATCGTTCCTTTGAAAAATTTATCAAAAAGAACCGGAGATTTTGGGTCAAGAGTGGGTATTTGATGCTGTTGACTACTATCCCGACGGATCGATATATGGCAAAATCGGTCACCCATCCTCGTCATTAAGAATTCTGTAACGAAAAAACGACGTCTTCTACGGGGTTAAATGCTGGATTGAATGGGATAGTACCCAATAGCGCGTTGCCCGAATATTCGTTTATTCGAATATATTCGAAAAATATTCGAATAATTCGAATATTCGAATATTCAAAGAAGTGGATTATTCGGTTTATTCGAATAATCGAATATTCAAAGAAGTGGAATATTCGTTTATTCGAATAATCGAATATTCAAAGAAGTGGATTATTCGAATTATTCGTTTATTCGAATATTCAAGAAAAATTATTCGTTCCAACACTCTAGTGCCCAGCCCTGGTCGGGCCTGTGGTGGTGAGCGAAGGGGGTCGGGTCTGTGGTAGTCACTTATATCTCGCTTATTTGGAGAAATTGAGATCTCGCATTTGGCACGTGTTATACAGGAGGGGTTTTCTACACAATTAGATGAAAATCCCAAAATTCATATCTGAGGGTGTACTGTGCCTTTAGGTTGTATTCAAGTAAAGTCAAGGAGTGCAAAGACTTCTCCCGCTATCACTCTTATTCTGCTCTGCTCCGCATATTATTAGGTTGAGTTTATCAACTGTAGATTAAGTTCATATTATGTCAGTATACCCGTTAGAACATAAATATATAGTAAAAGATGTTGTGTATAAAGGGAATGAAATAAGAACCACCAAAACCACATTGGACAATGATGCCGTTCAAACAGATATCCATCCTAATGAACCGAAATTTTCATGATTCAAAATCCGAATCACTGAAAAAACGTCAAAATCCGGGTGATCCGAAATCCGATTCACTGGAAAAACGTGAAAATCCGTATGATTCAAAATCTGAATCACCGAAATGTGTCATGAGTCGGTCAATTATTCGGATACCGAATATCCTAAATAGGTCGTGATTCGGGTCGGATTAGGAGTTGGATATTGGTAGATTCAGCATGTGCTGTTGCTCAAAAATGTATCTGATGTCACGTTTCGATATATCATTCCTTTTCCAGGCTCAATTTTATGAATGAGCTCGGTGGACCACACTGGTAAACTTTGTCGGGTTAAAAACAGGGTTATGAGGTTGGAAGGGCTTAAAGATGAAGATCCGCCACCAGTTCTCACCAGTCATCTACCACTTTTTCATAGAATGTTGATGCGACTGTCAAACAACATGAAAAACAGTTACGGCACAAACTCCACATGCATAAAAACTTCAAAAATGACAGTGACGAGGTCTCCAATTGTAGGAGGAAAACTCTAAAAACGGTTTTGGCGCGAAATTCAAATTCGATTTTATAGGGACAGGGGCTCTCTACACAGCGAGGGTTCTAACGCGACGCGCGCGGCGGAAATCGCTTCTGCTTACTTCATCTGTAGAGCGCGTTTACCATAAGCTCCCTAATATACACGGCGTTTTTCAATTTTGATAGTTCCTCTCATGTACTTTTGGAGGTGTGGAAGCTTCCACACTGAAGTGCTGGTTTAAACCACCCAAAACTTTCAACCTCTACCCGAAAACTTGAGCACCACATGAGCACCACACTTCCTCTGACGAGTTACACTGAGCGGTCGCAGAGGTTGAAAGTTCCGGGTATTTTAAATCAGTACTTTTGTGCGGACGCGTCCACAGCTCTGAAGAATCATAAGAGGAACTGTAAAATCGAAAAACGCCGTGGATTTCCGGGAGCTTATGGTAAACGCGCGCTATCGATGAAGTAAGCAGAAGGCATTTCCTCACCGCGCGTCGCGTTGGACCCCTAGGTGTGTAGAGAGCCCCTGTTCCAATTTTATAATGTGGCTTTCCTTCAGAAATCAAGGGTTTTCATGAGCCATTTCGACATTTTCGTTCACTACGGAGATCAAGCTATCGTCGATCACTGCTTGAGAGATCGTCGCGTCGAACACATGGGGCACGCACGCAAGCGAGGAGGTATAGTGGATCTATCCACGGCAGGGACCGATGCACAACCCCTTCCGCCGACACTGGTGGACGCGCTGCGCAACTGGGTGGAAGCTCTGTGATAGGGCATCGATCGAATTCCGGCAGCACAGCTGACCAGAAGCAACGCATTTTCCTCGTTTTCATCCCTCTTCTGCTTTCTCCTACCATCTTTCTACCCATCTCCTAGTTTTTCTGTTTCTCCATTTAACTAGGCGTTCTAATTGCCTGTACGTTTGATTCACGTGTCTTCGTCAACAAACTACGTGACTTTCAAACTTTATAATCCAAATTCTTTTTTTAAGGTTAATATTCCATCGCACAGGCAATTAGAACACTTAGTTAATAACGGAGAAACAGAAAAACTAGGAGATCGATAGAAAGATGAAAGGAAAAAGCAGAAGAGGGATTAAAAGAGGAAAATGCGTTGTTGCCGTTCAGCTGTGCGGCCGGAATTCGATCGATACCCCTCCACCGGGCGCCCACCTCGTTGTCAGCGCGCCCACCAGGGTCGCCGGCAGGGGTTGTGCATCGGTCCCTGCTGGAGATAGATCCACTATAGTGATAGTATCACTACCTCCTCGCTTGCGTGCGTGCCACATGTGTTCGACGCGGCGCTCTCTCGACCAGTGATCGACCATACAAAAAAACATGAAACAATAATATACGGTTTTCTGCGCTTACTATGCCTTTAATTGGTATCGATCCGCTTCATTTGATTTGTTTGTGCGAATATGGCGCATTGAGAGTACGGTTGGCTCCCAGAAACTATGTGTATTGATCGAACAAGCAGCCCTGTTCGAGAACGTTTAGACAGGAATTCACTGGTGTTTACCCTTTCGATGTGGAGGATTGATACTCATGCTGCTCATTTATACTAATGATTTAACATTACGCTCACTTTCAAGATATTGTGAAAAATGAACACATTTTTTAAAATACGATTAGTTTGTAATTATTTCGATATCCTCATAAACCTCTTCTCCTCAATAAAAAAAGGTGATTGGAAAGTACTTACATGAATTAGAAGCTGCTCAAATTTATTACAGATAAAGTCATTGTCTAATATTGTTCTATCTGTTTTTTTTCGACATTTCAGTCTTGTTCTTGGTTGATGTTTACCTTATTTTTTGTGTTTTGTGAGTTACGTGTGGCACTCCACGTACAAATAAATAAATATAAAGATGATTATCAATGAATTGATCTATAATGGTATGGTAGAAAACCTCTTTTTTTCTTCAAGATTTTTGCCAGAGTGCATTATACCATCTTGTATCCGACCGGATATCCGACTCAACGAAAAAAGGTCAAAATCCGAGTGATCTAAAATCTTAATCACCGAAAAAGGGACAAAATCCGAATGATCCTAATTCTGAATCACCGATAAAATGTAATTTTCGGATTGATCCGAGATCCGAATATCCGTTTATCCTCCCCATCCGAATGATTCGGAACATGCGATGTTGGTATGTTGAATCTATCAGTTTGAGCCGGATATACACGACCTTTGATTTTTGAGTTATCCGAAATCCGAGTATCTGAAGTTCTCTAATTCAGATCCAATGTATACTATTTAGATAACATGAGATAGTTGCGATAAATATGCATTCAAGTGATTCCAAATCGACCATTATCTAACTGTTTTGCTTTGCTACGGATTAGTATGATTTGGAAATGTGACATTTGTGAGAAACTCGTTAAAAGAAGTGAAATGTCTTATGCTACTGATTTGGCATGGGAATAAACTCAAAAGAAGCGCTAAAAACTCAGTGAAATGATTCATCGTTGATTTGGCTGTGCACTTGTTTACTAAACAACAAAAATTGAGTGTGACATTGAAAAACCAAATCACGCACTTGTTACTGAGCATTTATGTATTCGTGTGACAGCAGTTCTCTTAGTTGACAACATTCGCATTAACTCACTACGCGATGTTATTTCCACTTTCATGGGAACACAACATAATTTTGCAAGGACCTGAGACTTGTTAACCTAAACTGCAAGCGTTAGGTTGATTTCAGGAGAGAAGTGCGTGATTTGGCTTTTCAATGTCATACTCAATTTTTGTTGTTTAGTAAACAAGTGCACAGCCAAATCAACGATGAATCATTTCACTGAGTTTTTAGCGCTTCTTTCGAGTTTATTCCCATGCCAAATCAGTAGCATAAGACATTTCACTTCTTTTGACGAGTTTCTCACAAATATCACATTTCCAAATCATGCTAATCCGTAGCAAAGCAAAACAGTTAGATAATTTCACTTTAATTTTGCAAAAGTTTCCTTTTAAAGACACATTACACCCTCAGATATGACTTTCAAATGTTCATGCAGTTGTGTAGTAGACCACTCTTGTATAACACTTGCTCACCCCTTCTAGCACCACCACAGTTCACACCCTTTTTCATGGTTTCCAAACCCAATGACGACTAGATGAAACAATAAGAACGTAAAGGCTAACCGAACATTGCTCGACACGACGCGGTCGCGTCACGGCTCTATAATTTTCTCGAAGTTTCTAGCCCAATTTCGTTATATCTTGACCACCGGTGGTGCTGTTTACCTACTCTCTAGCCCAGGCAGATCCTGAACTGCTCACCCCTGTAGAAGGACGGTTTGTGTATGAAAACACACCGCTCTTCACTTCTTTTATACCCTACCCTTTATTATCATCAATTTTGTTTACGAGAGCCGTGACGCGACCGCGTCGTGTTCAGCAATGTTTGGTTGGCCTTTACGTTCTTATGATGAAACAGGATTATAATTTGCCACCGGCACAAAATTCTCACGGAAGTGAAGTAGTTTTTCTTACCAGAGTTTTTCATGAGTAGGCCCCAATATCGTGTTATCTCTATCACCGGTGAGGCTGTATCCCTAATCCCTAGTGTGTTCAGCTTCGGCCGCTCACCTCCGGAGAAAGATGGTGTGTGAATGAAAACACACCGCTCTCAAATTCTTTTGTACCCTACCCTTTATCAACTGGTTATCATCAATTTTGTTTACCGTGAGAATTTTTGCCGGTGGCAATTTATAATCGTCTCTAGATGAACGTATGAATCCAAACCGCGTTTTCGATTTTCACTCCTTTGCCGGTCCTCCCACTTGGGTCAAACACACGATCCGTAACGCTTGGCGTACTCCCAGTTGGGTCCCGCCCTCTTTTCCCGGTGCTGGCGCTTTTTCAGTCGAGTCTCACACACTTTCCCAAGCGCTTGGCGCACTCCCAGTTGGGTCCCTCACGCTTTCCTCGGCGCTTGGCGCACCCAAAGTTGGGTCCCGCACACGTTCCTCGGCGCTTGGCGCACCCAAAGTTGGGTCCCGCACACGTTCTCCGGCGCTTGGCGTGCTCCCAGTTAGATCCCGCCCACTTTCCCCGGCCCTTAGCGCACTCGCAGTTGGGTCCCGCACATTTTCTCCGGCGCTCGGCGCTTTTTTATTGGGGTCCCGCACACGTTCCCCGTCGCTTGGCGCACTTCCAGTCAGGTTCCTCGCACGTTCTTCGGCGCTTGGCGTGCTCCCAGATAGATCCCGCCCTCTTTTCCCGGCCCTTGGCGCAGTCCTAGTTGGGTCCCTCACGCTTTCCTCGGCGCTTGGCGCACCCAAAGTTGGGTCCCGCACACGTTCCCCGGCGCTTGGCGCACTCCCAGTCAGGTCCCACACACGTTCTGTGGCGCTTGGCACATTTCCGTTGGGGTTCCGCACACGTTCGCCGGCGCTTGGCGCATTCACAGTTGGGTCCCGCACACTTTTCCGGGCGCTTGGTGCCTTTTCAGTCAAGTCCCGCACACGTTCCTCGGCGCTTGGCGCACTCTTGGTTGGGTCTCGCACTCTCTTCCCTGCGCTTGGCGCACTTTCAGTCGGACCCTACACACGTTTTGTGTGGTTTGGCACACTTCCAGCTGGGTACCGCGCACGTTCCTTAGCGCATGGCACACTTCCAGTCGGACCCCGCACAATAAACGGTGTGCACACGGTTCCTTATGGACGTAAAGGAGACCTACTCTAACGCTTGCAATCAATTGACTCTTATCACAATACCACTCCATTTCTCTCAATTGGCCAACCGTTTCATATCATTCAAAAGTTTCACCGGACTGAGGCCCCGGTCAGACTTCGTCGAAAAACCTGCTGAGTCCGACTGAGTCCGAATGAATCCGGGGTGGAAAAACCTGCTGAGTCCCACTGAGTCCGGTTGCCCCTAGCGCCAACCAGTTCCTCTGCGAAACGCGCAATTGATAGTGACGATTATCACCTCAGCTGTGAATCGGAACGTGTTTGCTGGCTGATTTTTCTTGTTTTCAACATGTCTGAATCTGATTTCCGTATCAGCAGCAGGTGGGGCAGAGCGCAGACGACGAGGGTCGAGATGCGGCGGGACTAGCCAGGTCGCAGTCGGCCGAAAAAAAATGCACCCAAATCACGTGAGAAACACCCATATCGACCGGGTGGGGTGAGGATGGTTTCGGTGGGACTCAGTGGGACTCAGTCGGACTCAGTCGGTGCATTGGCCCCGCCCCTGTACGCATGAGAACCATCAGTATCGACCGGGGGGATTGCGGTGTGCATCAGACGGTCGCAGTCGGACTCAGTGGTTTGATTTTTTTGCACCCGTCTTCCATGAATTCGACGCGTATCGACCCGGTGGGACTCAGTAGATCCACCGACTATGACGGGGGCCTTACACACACACACACACACACACACACACACACACACACACACACACACACACACACACACACACACACACACACACACACACACACACACACACACACACACACACACACACATACATACACACACACACACATACACACACAAACACACACACACACACATTTCAAAATTCACAAATTATCTAACTGTTTTGCTCCGCTACGAGAGATTCATGATTTGGCAAAACAATATTCTTGAGAAATTCGTTAAAAAAAGTGAAATACTTGGTGCATTTGATTTGTCATGGGATTTAGCTCAGAAGAAACACTAAAAGCTCGATGAAATCATGTACCGTAGATTCGGATGTGCGCTTTCTTACCAAAAATTGAAAATTGAGTGTCGTCTTGAAAGGCCAAATCACGCGCTCTCTGAAAACTATTGATTGCTCACTGTCGACGTTTGCTAGTCTGAGCTCCTTGATAAAGTATGTTGTGGCTCCCACCATAATTTTCATTTTTTCGACGAATATGTTTGTGTAGGCTCAGTTGGACGCGCGTGAGTTGGCCTGTCAAAACCAACCCCAATTTTCAATTTTTGGTAAGAAAGTGCACATCCGAATCTACGGTACATCATTTCATCGAGCTTTTAGTGTTTCTTCTGAGTTAAATTCCATGACAAATCAATTGCACCAAGTAATTCACTTCTTTTAACGAGTTGCTCATAAATATTGTTATGCCAAATCATGAACCTCTCGTAGCGGAGCAAGACAGTTAGATATTTTCATTTCATATTAACGAAGGTTTCCTTAAAAGATAGGAAGAAGAAAACAGGGCACAGTCCTGGACGGAGAGGGGAGCCACCCACGATTCAAGGCAAATTAAATGAACCACCAATTGGTAAAGCCCCTTTCAAAGTTTGCCGGCCGAGGTCGGACGACTCGTTATCGATTTTGATAAGTCAGGATAGATAAGATGGATAGGATAGGGTTGACAGATGGTACATATTCGATAGCGAGTCGTCCGACGTCGGTCGGGCAAGTGTGAAAGGGGATTAAGGAAGTATTTCTGTAGAGCTTTTATAAACAATGATTGATAGCACTATCAGGCATTTTTTTGTCAGAGTTTTTCTTGTTTTATATCAATAAGTCATGGGTGCCCCCCCCCGTCTAGGATAGACCCGAAAACAGGACATTTATGGCCTTTCTGCCCATCGCACCTGCTCGGCATTGTAGGACACACGTTACTTTCCCCGGCACCCTGCGCTCTCCCAGTTGGGTCCCGTCCAAACTTTCCTGCGCTTTGTGGACTCCCAGTTGGGTCCCGCCCACTTTTACCGGTGCTCTGTGCACTCCTACTTGGGTCCCGTCCACAGTTGCCGGCGCTCTGTGGACTCCCAGTTGGATCCTGCCCACTTTTGCCCGCGCGCTGTGCACTCCCACTTGGGTCCCGTCCACAGTTCCCGGCGCTCTGTGCACTCCCACTTGGGTCCCGTCCACAGTTTCCGGCGCTCTATGGACTCCCACTTGGGTCCCGTCCACAGTTCCCGGCGCTCTGTACACTCCCAGTTGGGTCCCGCCCCCTTTTACCGGCGCGCTGTGCACTCCCACTTGGGTGCCGTCCACAGTTCCCGGCGCTCTGTGGACTCCCAGTTGGGTCCCGACCGCTCTTCCCGGCGCACTGTGCACTCCCTTTCAAGTTCCGTCCATTTTTCCCGACGCTCTACGCACTCCATGTTGGGAACCGCCCACTTTATACAGCGCTTGGCGCACTTCAATTTGTGTTCCGAAAACGGAGCATATGGTCCCTGGAGGACCTGAGGCACAACGTCTCTCGAGCTCTATTGAGTCTTATCACGTTATCACTCCATTTCTATTGAAAGATCGACCAAACTTTTTCTCACTAAATTCTTTCAGTCACACACACACATTTTAAAATTCGCAATTTTTTGATATCTCGAGACCCACTGCGGGGATTTTTCTGAAATTTGGGCCATGTTGAGAACCCTTACTGCCCTACCTTTGGTGACAGTCCCTTGTTTCAAGATTTCTCCCGAACCAAGATTCTGGAATGAGGGGTGTGCGCAGAAGCAATACTTCCAAATCAGGTGCGCGCTTGGCGCGCACCACAATTTTTCAATATCTTGAGAACCACAAAGCAGATTTTTCTGAAACTTGGGCAGTGTTAAGAACCTTTACTGCTCTACATTTTGTGAAAATGCCAAGTTTGGAACTATCTTCCAAACCGAGATTCTGTAACGAGGGGTGTGCGCAGAAGCAATCCTTTTCCAAATCAGGTGCGCGCTTCGCGCGCACCACGATTCTTAGTTCAAGACCAGTGGTCGGGTTAAGATGAGTTGCATGCATGTCGATTGTTGATTACTATCAACAGACCGCTATATGAGCAGATCATCTGTGGTGATTTTGACTACACAGCAGGTCACATTTCTCTTCACGCACACGCTTGTCAGTGAAGGAAGGCTATTTACCAAATAGAAGTTTAAGACAAATAAGAGATTTATTAATCTTTTTTTCCACGCACTGTATAAATTAATAACGAAAACGTAACTTGTACACGTGATAACGGAATTACAAAACCAGAAAGATGCTAATTCAGCCATTTGAGGACAAGAGATTTATTAGTCGTTTTTCACGCACTCGATAAATCAACAGAGAACACGTAACTTATAGTCGTAATAACGGAATTGCTAATTCAGCCATCTAAGAGGCGAACCTCGCTCAAAAACGTGGTACACGGTGATCACAAGACTGTGACAAAAATTCGATCAACGAATGAATGCAGTGCTAGTCCGTCCCTTGAACGGCGAAAAAAAAAACGGGTTCTTCAAATAGTGATAGAGGGTAATTCATCGGAAAAGAACAGAGCAGGTGTTGCCGAGAACAACAAGTCAAGCCATGACAAAAAACCAAAACACGAATATGGAGTAGCTGTTGATGCGAGCACATCCGATGTTTATGGACACAAAATCAAGTATTTGGTGAATTAGGGTGCGACTCACAAAGATGATTCTCTTCATGAGTAAACTCGCCAAAAACAAGCATTTCACCGAATAGCATTACGGAGTATACCGCTTCCAACACCGATCATTCCGGTGTTGTGTCAGCTTGGCTGTGGGTGCCAGCAAGAGTTTGTATGGATCTCTCCACCCGAGAGCACGTTCGCCATTATGACCTCAAGAGTCCTAGCGTTTCTTTTATCAGTGATAACTCGGCAAGCTTGCCCCGTTCCGTTTTGTATGCCTCCAGCAAGCCTTTCTTTCCGTTCCAGTCGCTCAAATTATTTTATTCGCATCGAACAACCTGCGTATCGTCAATTTGGACCACTGTTCCTGGCTCACAAAGTTGGACACGGAGAGCTTGGGTGTAATGCTCAACCAATATATCTTGGTTGTACCGAATTAGAGGTACCAGGCCAAGTTGTAGCGAAATGAATTCGCTTGAGCTCAAAGAATACACAATGCGAATGACACACTAGGAAAATAGGTTGTTTATTGTGACAATAAAAGAATGAAAGTTAGCCCATAAACGAGGTCGGGCTGTTGACGGCGGGCACCGGTAGAGACGATGACATCGACCCAGAGGGGCGGGGCACGTAGACCTGGCGGGCTGGCTCGCTTCCAGCAGCCAATCACAGCCTGCATTGGTGATCGCCAAGATCACGGCGCTTCATCGGCCTTTCTTTCTCCAACCACAAGGCGCCCCCCCCCCTTCCGTAGACGCTGCCCTCAGCGGCTCGTAACTCACACGCTGCAGGTCTGGCAGGGGAAAACGCGTACATTTTCTTCGGATCACATCATAGACGCTTTCGCGCATCCGACGGTTGCATCCGTCCCAAGAAATGCTAAAACAGCTTCTGATGTGCCAATTTCGCAGAAAACTCTTCCGGAGCTGATGAACGTATTGGCTGTGATAACGCATTGTTCACGTCCGGATCTCTTCGCCAAGGTAGAATCCAGTGTCTCCCACAACTCGACTATAGTATTCCATTCATTCAGGGTTTTCTTCACAACTGGCGGCCTCGCGGTTGCTATACGGCATCCCTCCTCGAACTGCCTTTCGTAGGCTCTTACAATCTCCACGATCTCGTCCTGTTTCGTCCGATCATCTATCGGTCAGACCAGAATCCACATTTTATTCGCTTTCCACTCAGTCAGGATCTCCCGAAGGTCACTGAAACTTTCCGCCACCTTAGTGACTATTCCTCGTTTCGGTCCATCCTTCTCCAGAAGCATAGCAGAAGGCGGCGCAGCGAACGCTGTCGGACCTTCCTTGATGGGCCTGCTGGCTTTTTCGGCACCTCTCAGCTATGTCTTCACCTTTTTCAGAGCAGCATCGTACGTAGCCTCAAAACCGAAATCGTCGATCTTTTCATGCTTTCTGATCCCGGTTCGGCTGTCATGTACCGAATTAGAGGTACCAGGTCAAGTTGTAGCGAAATGAATTCGCTTGAGCTCAAAGAAAACACAACGCGAATGACACACTAGCAAAATAAGTTGTTTATTGTGACAATAAAAGAATAAAAGTTAGCCCATAAACGAGGTCGGGCTGTTGACGGCGGGCAGCGGTAGAGACGATTGATGATGACATCGACCCAGAGGGGGCACGTAGACTTGGCGGGCTGGCTCGCTTCCAGCCAAACACAGCCTGCATTGGTGATCGCCAAGATCACGGCGCTTCATCGGTCTTTCTTTCTCCAATCACATGGAACAACTGGAAATATTGTTTAATCGCGTTCGGGTTGAGCTCAGTAGCCGTGGAGACGTCTTCGACTGTTCCCATGTTGTGCACAAATTGAAGAGACGCTATGAATAACTTCTTAATATCGCCGTGGGAGAGTTTCGGAGAATGTCTTTTTGGCATACCCGATTTTGTTCTGAATTCCGAAGTTTCGACATCCCCTTTCAAAACACTCGAAGTGACATCTGAAATGCGAAAAGGATAATTCATAACGCCAATATTGTGATAGTTAATGCTAACCTTGGAGAGCCTCCCCTTGGCTGGCGGACTGTTTTATTATCTTTCGACTTTCTCCACAATTTTCGCAAGGTCTACTTTCTCCAGAGCAGACCCCTTTCAGCCAGCCCTAGATCGAATTCGATTTCAGTCCTCGAAGCTAGTTGTGGCCGCCCTGTGCACAGGGTGAACCCCTTCATCGATTCCAGGTTACTCAATGCCGTACTAACGATTATGAATTCCCGACGTTCTAGTTTTTTGTCCAGAGAAGAAAGCAATCTTCGAAGACAGTAGTATATAAACTATTCAGTTGGAAGTCAAATTAGCAATGTATTACGCGCTATTCGGGATTTCCTGAGTTTTGTAAAAACGACCACGTATTTCTTCTGAGGAGTAAACTCTAACATAACGGCTGACACGCGTGTGTACGAGATAGGGAAGACAACCAGCAATTCGCTAACTGATCTGCCGTGCGACACCGCATATTCGTACCGTAGAACCACATTCCAGTCGAATCGTCGGAGACTAGGATCCCCAGGAAAATAATTTTTGTTCAACAGTAAAATCCATATATAGTACTAAGTGAGAAGCTCAGGATTAAGCTCAAATTTTAGAAGTTTGAAATCCAATCAGCCCAAATACAGTTATGTTGTGTCACTACATGGTTTCAGTGACTAGTTTGAGCCTTATGTTTCTTCCTATGGGTCCATCTAAGTATGAACTGAATGTTGGGCTTCCTACCGAAGGCGCATATCAATGGCAGGACTGATTTCATTGAGGCAAAAATAGTTTGGGAGATGGAGAACCCGCCCCGTTTGGTCTCCCACAAACACGGAATTGAACAACAATCCTAATTTCTCACTCTCAGAGCTGGGGAAAATTGTTAAAGTTTTTACACAGAAGTCTTCCATAATATAATAGCGCGCTACGTATGTAGCTAGTCGTAGACGACAGTAGCACGAGATAACGTGTGCTGAAGTCCGCTTCGTAAAAATTTCTGTACAAGAAATATTAACTGGACGCCTTGAGCACGAACATAAACTTCGTCCTCACTTTTTGGAGATTGCGGTGGGTTGCGGTCCTAATCCGAAGATCTGGTGGACGTTTCAGATTTGCCTCAAACAGTGCTCAAAAGCAATATTGTATAAATGATTATCGCAAATCCAATATTATCTCGATACCGTAACCTACATTACTTGCGCCTGTACTTGCAAGCCCAATTCATGACCTAAGTCAAGAATGTAAGGACAAACAAGATGTTAAAAAAAGAAGAGAAAAGGAGGAAGAATAAAGAACGGATTCATATCTGGGCATGAAAATCAAATGAAGAGACGCAAAACTTCGGGTGTCGATCGATGATCAACTTAAGGCCCTCCTCCTCCGCCTTCTTCTCTGCTTCTCAGCGCAACGCGTGCTTTATCTCCTGTGAGTGTTAGCAGAGACACCTTAGACCCCTCAAAAGTCGATACGTAGGATTTTTATTCTGGTGGCCACGCACAAAGCGAGGAAGCTCAGCAACGTCGAAATTTTGATAGTCTTTTTTCCAGATTTAATCTTGTCTGTGGGTTCACTGGCTACCCTCCTGGGATCGGTTGATGGCAAAGCAGCTCGTGGCGAGCTAACAATTAATCTAGCACCAGAATCTGGATGAAAGAAGAACATGATGACGCAATCACGTCATTATTCAATTCCATAGAAACTTGGTGTGATACGATTGTTCCAAAGACACACATGGTTTTGATCTACCCAGGTGCATTAAGGAAATTAAATGGACTATAAATTGTTCCTTTTCGTCTCCCCCCGCAGTTGTGGTCTACGGGTTTTGTATCACGCAACTTCAAGTGGTCCCAGCACGATTATCATCCTGATGTGGCTGCATCACGCATCAGGATGATAATCGTGCTGGGACCACTTGGTGTGGCGTGATGCGAAAACCGTAGACCACAACTGCGGACCGGAATTCGGCTCCGAGGACGATAGTATCTTGATCCAAAATTGTGTGTACTCCTGACGTTTTTTTTGTCTTTGTTCTGTGACGTTCGCCTTATGTGAAGTAATAAACTAATCAGGCATCTGATATCTGCTGAAATCTCCACTTTCATGGTTCAATCTTGACCGGCCCCTCAACTAGGTTCGCACCTGCTCGGTGATGTCCCCTCGTCTAGTTTGCGCGCCTCTAGTGCTCTTTGGTCCACTAATGACGACTACCACCTCAGCTGAGTGGTCAGGTGAATCAGAAGATATCGAAACCTCACCTCAACATGAATCGTAAATTCCTCAGTGTTTAGCTCCGGCTCCGTCCTGCAATGTTCAGAGAACACATTGCTGAAGCAAACAGGTGTACATTCCAAATGAAGATTCGGGATCGGCAAACAGGAGAAGGTGATATATTTTTTGAGAGAAGTAACCTTGAGCAACTCCAACATTTTAGAGCTCTTGTCCCCAGAACCGTGCACTGTGATCCCTCCATCGAGCGAGCGAACACAAGGCTTCAAAGTTCCGCATACGTCCGCGATCGGTTCCACTCTGATTCAGCTTTATCAAGTTGCAGCATACGCAGGTACCAACTCTTTCAAGTACCCTTCTTTACTGTTGATCAAATACGCACAATTCTTTACAGGACGGCTATGCGAGATTACAACAACCATAAACATCTCTCCCGCACAATTCAGGGTTTCTGAATGGGATATGCTCGCTCCACCCACCCCACTTCACCTCGATTGGCGATTTCGCATGCTCGATGACAAGTTCGTTGGATTCCAGTAAAAAATGAAGGAGGTGGAATATCTTTAGCACGCGGCATGATATTTCCCAGAACTCTGTGGAATGTGTGCAATTTTCGAAGAGATTTGCATACCTCATTCCTGCATTTGGGTCAAAGATAATAATAATAAGTTTATTACATTCACTAAAGGCAAATGTGAGAAAAAATTATAACGAGGATCAACTGTTAAAGAAATGCCCCAACATATGCTCATAACCATGAAAGCAGAAGCAGCGGTTCATTTCAAAAAACTAGGATTCAAAATCCAACCGGATCTTTTTAGCTCGTACTTTAAATTGGCTCAATGTCAGCCCTGGAGGCATATTTTTTGTGATGTCGGAGTATGACCTGCCAGATCTGTATTTGAAAGAGTCGGCATACAAACTGGTAATTGGTCCGCGTAAAACAATTTCGAACGAGTTTGCTTTCGTCCGAGATTAATTTAAACTGAACAGACGCTTCATGTTTAGCATTTTGTGGTTGTGAATCCAGTTATGAACCTTGCATACGTCAAATACTCTACGCCGAGACCTAAGCGAAGGCAGATTCAAGTACCTATTCCTTATAGAGGCACTTGGGATTCTTTCGTACAAAAATCCACCTACTCGTGCGAGAAGCTTACGTGTAAAATTGTTTTGTACTTTTTCGATAGCATGAATGTCTCTCTTCAATGAAGGATTAAATACAGTAACACTGGCTTCTACGAGTGGGCGAACATACGTTTTGTATGCCCGAAGGAGAACAGACTTATTCCTGCTGCAAAGACCTTTAAAAATGTGAAACGTTCGCAGTTTAGCTTGATTACACCGAACTTTGATATGCTCAGTGAGATCAAGTTTGTCATTATAATGAAAACCAAGATCTTTCACGGAATTAACAGCAGGAATGGTTACGCCATCCACTGAGTACGAAGTAACAGTTGAGCGTGGGTGAGATCTCAGCCGCATAAAAGTAGTCGTTTGTGGAGGCAAAGGCGACTGCCATTTTTCAGTCCATTTCACAAGCGAATCTATGAAGTTTTGAATGTTGACGGAATCCTCTGGATCAGAAATGACATTATACATTCTGACATCATCCCTATAGAATGGTGAAAAACACGCTCCACTACTGCTCGCTACCCGCGAAGTCAGCTATATAGAGCTGGTCAAGGATGCACCATACTTAGACATTATAATACGGGCCATTAGAAACAGAGTGAAAGTTTTTAAATTAACTGGTTTCTGTTAAGAACCAAATATATGTCGTTCAAAAAAACTCACGCATGAACATCCTTGCGTTTACTTCTCCTGTAGCTCTATGGCCTGGGGACAGGGGCTCTCTACACACCGAGGGGGGATTTGTTCCATTTTTGGTCACACTACTCAATGCAAGCGCAGTGGTCCCTCTGAGTCTTCTCAAATCTGTGCTTACTTGCTGCACACCCCTTCCAAAGAGGTGCCTACTTCTCTCGACCTCATCCACAATCTTTCTGAAGCTCTAACCACCTGCAACGATGCCCTGTATAGTTTTCAGAGGACATTTTGGTGAATGATGGAAAACTTCTGAGCACCTAAACAACTTAGAGGCAGCGTTCACGATGATCATCATTATTGACTTTTCACAGTGAAATGATAGGCGAGAAGGATCCTAGGCTCCCAGTGTCGAAAGAACGGTAGAAAACGAGTCGGGAGCGGCAAAATAACGGCTGCAAACAAGCGTTTTGGTGCCCCAGACACGCCTGGTGCCCCAGATCCGCCCCCCCGGATTGGAGCGGCAAAATAACGGCTGGAAACAGGGGGTAGGGGGAGCAGACACACCCCGCGCCCCAGACCCGCCCCTCGAAATGAACAAATGAAGATTCAGATTACAAGAATGATCAAGTGAAGGAAGTGCTGATAAGCGAGCTGATCGTTTCATTGCACTGATAGGTATCATCCTTCTAGCGGTCAATTCCTCCACGCTCAAAAATTAACGTAAACAAGGGAGAGCCTATTTTGGCTCAAAAACGCGTCTTTCGTGTCCTTTTTAAAGGCAGTGTTCACGATAAGAACCGTATTTCTGCTTTTTTGCCTATCTTGAAGACGGTCCCATGCTGATTCCAATGATGTTTTTGGAATCGTACAAGACCTTCTGGGAACGGAGTTATGGTCCCTCAAAAATTGAGCTAAGGAAACATGGTGGACGAGTTGTCCGAGGCTTGTAACTTCCGTCTTTTGCAGCCGATGTTTGCGAGCTGACCTGATTAAAGAGAGAAGTTGAGAATGAAGGGAAGAACGGGGTTAATGATTGGAAATCATCGCTCATCTCACGATCTCGAGCATTCATTTGTTCACGTGGGTGGGCGTGGAAAGTGCATCTGGGTTTGACGAGCTGACGGGTGTCCAACTTTGGGGCCGTAGGGGACCGTTTCGAGCTCATTTTTCTTAGTTTGTTCAGCGTTAGGGTCGCGCTAGGCCCCGCAGCTGCCGATCTCCACCAAAAAATCAGACATGGTTTTTATCGTGGACACTGCCTTTAAGCATGCCTTGCTATATAGGGCACCAGACCTTTCGTAAACCGTCGAGATATCGGGAGTGGAATTGGTCGTGAACACTGCCTTTAACAGTTGCTTTGGTTACTATATTGATGATGTACAAATCGGAGCCACGGTTAATTTACTCCTATTTCACCATGCCAACCGACAACCGGTACCCCGGCGAATAGCGCCAAACCTGGATGTCGGGATTCTACATCTGTGCAGGCGCACCGGCTGTTGGCTGATACAACCTTAAAGGCAGTGTCCAAGATAAAAATCGTTTTTGAGTTTCTATCAGAAAACGAAGGTTTAGAGTCTGACTGTTTTGTCAGTAAAGAAGGAATCATGGAAAACGCTGCGAAACATCCAAAATCAGCTCTTCTTGTTGAAAGCCACATATTAACGGTGGATGAGTTGCGTGGGCATGGACCTGAAGTAGACAGCGTGCAAATGCGCCTCAATGCTTAAACTCCGCAGCGCTCGCGGTCCAATGCTAATGTAGAAGCGGACCAAACTGTTCCTCGGAAAACTCGACCGCGAGCAGAAGGGCTAGCGCGAGCGAACTTCGGAGCTGTATGGAGCTCTTGCGGGCTCCTTTTCGTTCGTTCTTTCGACCCCAGTGCTTTAATGAGACCCTGAACTTTCGATTTCTGGCCAAAAACCGAGGACGAAATTTATCGTGGACACTGCCTTTAATAACAGGTACGTATCGTAACCTCAATCAAATATGTACGTCATTCAGCGGACGAACAAGTAATATTGTCACACCTAAAAGAGAAACGTGGATGAACCAAAACAGTATCGAATGCAATCACATTATTCAATTTCAATATCATACAAGGATCTGATTTTTGCCCGTGTGTGGGGGGGGGAGCCTAGACCTCAATCGATAAGCGGGTTTCATACAAAATCGATTTGTAAAATACGGAAATCGTGGCTTAACGAATGCAGCCAGCTCGTCTGAGATGCTACAGGCATTTTTCAAAGAGATGGGTTCAGGTACATACACATGTCAAGGTAGTGCTGTAGGGAATAGTAAAACTATGCTAAATGTATATTTTGCTAAACAACGCAGTTGTTGAAGTAAAATATTTATTATATTAACTGCTATTATCAATTACATCTGCTTTTGCCCTTACAGCTCCTGTCTTCTCTAGTTGACCACCCACAGTGTGCTACACTGTGGCCTGTCTGATCTCTTCCCTCTAGAGAGAGCAACTGGTTGGTTGATGGAAAGCACCAAGAAGAGAAACCGACTTCAATTTTTTATCTAGGCAATGCAACGCAATAACATGGCATTAGCAACAAGGTTTTCTATGACTGTCAGCACATCACTTCTTCTTGGTGTCCTTTCTCGACTTCTCGTTTTTCTTGTGCGTACTTCTAGCCGGGCGGGGCGACTAAGCTCAAGAAGGTCACGCTCTGGAAAGAGAAGTATAGTCTAATTTGGAAACGTAATGACCTTTAGGGTTGGGAAGCAAAGCGCGTGGGTGTCTGTAATTGATAATAGCAGTTAATATAATAAATATTTCACTCCAACAACTGCTTTGTCTGGCAAATTATACGATTATATAACACGGCACTTATCAATTACATCTGCTTCTTCAACATACGTTTCCGAAAGAATGGAGTTTTGGAATGACTCTGAGGGGCCCTTGAAATGAAATCGTTCTAAGGTCGACCCATTTGGCATCTAGTTCGCCGCCTCCATGATGGCTTTCGAGGACGCGCTCTTCAGCTTTGCCGCAGTTGTAGCGGCCGCCCTGGTTGAATGCGCTCCGTAGCCCGAGGCCACCCCTCCTTGGAGCAAGACCTCTTTGAGCCAACGAGAAATTGTCGTGGCTGTGACCTTTTGAGTATGGTTTTTGGTACGAAATGAGTAAGTGCCTGGACCTGAACCTGTGCATAACTGTCCTACAGAGGTAGGCTCTCATTGTGGCAATAGGACACAGGCCAGGATTTTCAGGAAAGGTGGTGAAAATGACTGAATGTGCTACCGGACCAACCTTTGGATTTTTACTCATATAATCTAGCCTTAATACCCATTTCGAATCTCCCTGCTACACAGAATCTAAGCTCAGTGCAGCTAATTCTGAAACCCTTTTGGGAGAAATTAAGGCTAGTAGCATAGTGGTTTTGAGTGTGAGACACTTTATCGATAAACTGTCATTGTTACCCAGATTGTCAAGGAAGCGCACGGCATGCGCAACATCCCACACTGAATTATATCGCGGTCCGGAAGGACGAATTCGAAAAAGTCCCTTCATGAATCTTGCAGGTAAGAGCTTATCGTCTTCGTTCATCCTTCCTCAACACTCAATATACACCACTACAGCTGATTTATGAGTGTTGGCCGTGGAAAAACTAACCCCATTAGCGTGCAGCTTTGATAGGAAATTGGAAATATTCTTAATTTTGGGGATAATATTGTCAATATCAGGCAGGGAGCAGACTAACTAGCAATTATTACCTTAATGGAGGCTGCATAGAGACCTGATTTCCTCCAGCACTTGGCGAGATAAGGCATACTAGGAGCGTGAAGGTCTTCTTCTGAAGACAAGGTTGCGGGCATCCGACCGCGTTTACCAGCAGGTCTGGTTGTCGATCGATTTGAACTATCTCTCGACAGTGCTCCATGAGCGATGGCCACCAGGGCTGACTGGGCGATTTCGCTCATGAGGATCAGAATGGCCTGCTCACGCACTGCCTAGCTGATCAATCGGCCCACCGTGTTGAAGGGTGGAAATCCGTAACCGCAGATTCCCGACCATCATTACTTGAACGCGTCGACAGCTGTGCAGCGGAGATCTGGAAGAAATGAGAAGAATCTCCTACACTTGGTATTTAAACGAGTCGCGAAGAGATCTATGTCGGGCGCTCCCCATTCATGGAATAAAATCGAGACTACCTTTTTGTCTAGAGCGTATTCTGAAGAATCAGAGAAACTCCTAGACAGGAAGTCCGCGTCCACATTGTCTGCGCCTGGTCTGTAGCATGCTACGATCTGAATGCGTCGCTTAGCCGCCCAAATAGCTATACTGCGCGCAATGTAATTTAGACCACTACTCTTCGTACCTCCTCTATTGTTAAGATACCAAACCGCCGAGGTACTATCCATTTCTAAGCGGATCGATGTGTCATATAGGTTACTCGCGAAACATCGAAGGCCAAGGAAACGAGCGGTTAACTCTTTTTCGTTTATGTGTAAAAACTTCTCCTCCGTGTGCCACCTACCACCCGCCGTTTTAACGCCGCACTTAGCTCCCCAGCCCTCGTTGGAAGCATCGGACGTTACTGTTATCAAAGGTGTTATATGGTGATAGGTTCCGAACAACTGGTAGGGAAGTCCGTCATGAATCAAGTCGTCTACACAACATGACGGTAAGCGGGCCTTGACCTGGTAGTCTTCCCAGACTACCGGAGAGAAGGTGCTTATCCATCGCTGTAGGTTTCTGAGGAAGTGGATAGCTAACCTATTAGCAATTGAGAAGGCTACCACTCTGCCTACGAATTCTGAAACCGTAGTTAATCTGACTAAACCAGCATTCACAAGCTGAGAAGCTTCCTGTTGACAGCGAGCGATTTTCTGAGCGGGTACCAGAAATCGATGATCTACGGCGTCAATGGTAATGCCTAAAAAGTCCAGGTTCTGCGAAGCAATAAGGCACGACTTTGATGATGAAGCCCAGTCTCTCCAGTAAACTGAAGACGCAGGCTATATTATTACACGACGCTTCTTTCGAATCAGCGACAAGGAGCCAGTCGTCTAGATAGACCAACAATCTGACACTTTGTTGCCTCAACGCTGTAGCAGCATGTTTCCTAAGGCGGGTATACACTTATGGCGCGGAAGACAAACCGAATGGGAGGGCTCGAAATCGGTAAAGGTTTCCCAGAAATTGGAAACGGAGATAATTCGGTAGTCTTCGTGTATGGGAATTGAAAAATATGCATCTTTCATGTCTAGTTTGGCCATATAGAACCCAGTATGGACCAAATCCCTTACCATATCCAGGGGCTCAAGTTTAAAATGGATCTGGGTATGAATTTATTGTGTGGTTTCAGGTTAGTGAATGGACGAACAGATCCATCTTTCTTGGGAATTCCAAAAAATGGACGAAATCCAAACCTTTCCGGACCAACTCACTTCAGGCTCTATGGCTCCCTTATCAAGCAGCTGCTGCACTTCATCTGCTAAGGCGGGATCCTAAGAATTCTCAACCCTCTTAAACCTCTTTCACACTTGCCCGACCGACGTCGGACGACTCGTTATCGAATGTGTAGTATCTATCTACCCTACCCTACCCGTCTTATCTATCTCAACTTATCAAATTTGATAACGAGTCGTCCGACGTCGGCCGGCACACTATGAAAGGGGCCTTACACTCCTTGAGTGCTGGCAAGTCTCCGCGAAACATCAGCTCGCACCCCCGTAATGTCTTCCAAGCCCAATGGTCTATATTGAGAGATTTCCAGTGGTGAACGAAAGACGGGAATCTACCCGCTACGAGGTTATGAAAGGAGTCTTCAAAAGCATATGAATTGAAGCCTACTAACCTCGAATCATGATTCCTGTCCTTTTTAGTGTTCCGCTCCCCCTGCTTCTTGGGAGATCGATCCTTCTTCTGGCGAGGTTTACAAGAGCTTCAGTCAAACGTTGACACTGCGTCTTTTCTACAACCTTAGACGCCAGCTTCGCTCCAATCAAGGCCCCAGCGAACTCATTTCAGGGCTTGTCCGCCGACCTGGTAGGAGTCTCGATTGGTAAGCAACGATAATTGGGCACTGACCGGGTCCACGCCGTAGCTTCTGAAATGAAATTATCATTTTAAATCGGTATGGACACAATATGATTGTAGTAATTACCTGGAGAAGCGCTCTCTTCTACGAACATTCGAATCGTGTAGCAAAATGCCCAGAGTTTCCATGGCCTGCTTGACATAAATATCGGCACGTTTGAAGCGCTGCTCCCTCGCTTCACTTCTCCTTTTGGCGAGTAAGTTCACGGCGTTCATGACGCATTCCGAGTTTGCTACAAGAGATTGCTCGTCGACCGGCAACTTGTAGTTCAGCACGCGTAAGCCGTCATCTAGAAAGGGAACCGTAGCTAGCGCTGAAGCGACAAGGGGGAGCCGTTTGCAATACGATATACGCTCCTCCAGTCCCACGTGCATACCAGCGGCACATGTGTTAAAATGTTCCAACAGTGGGTCGGACACCTTCACACGCGCCCTGAGCTTTTTCTTCTCCAACCCACTTAATTCTGGGGCTTCAAGGATGCTCGATGAAAATTCTACTTTCTTGGGAATTTTATCATTCAGACCCTTTAGCGGAGAAGGTGGCTCATACTTCTTGCGCGATTCGTCCTCACGCTCCCTCAGTTTGTTGTCCAACATTGGGTTGACATCTGAGTCCGAATCGTAGCTGCTATCAGACGACGATTCCGCAGAGGTCGCGGAATCAGAATCACTCGAGCGGCGCCTTTCATTATGACGATTTCTCGAAGTTCCGCCTCGGACACGCTTTCGCTTTGACGGCACAATATCCTGCACGGAAGGTCCCTGCTTGCCATTGTCCGAAGGCTCATCGAGTAGTACCTTCTCGAGCTGCTTGACGTGGTCGGAATGGTTGTCCGATGTATTGATTTGAAATACCTCCCAGGATGCTAACCCGTTGCACGGGAGTCGCCGCCTGTCCCAGCTGCGGGAAATCGATAAGCCACGTCTCGTCCCTTAATGGGTCTTATTTCAGTGGAACTCAAGAAAAGGGCCATGGGTGGGGAGGAAGGCGTCATAGACGGCCTTCAGACTCACACCTAACGAACTAGCCCGCTCAGCGATTCAACCACTCTTAAGGAAGGCGTCCCAGACAGCCGCAACAACTAAGGTGGGGACACTAGCAAGGAAGGCGTCTGGGACTGCTTAAGCAACCTGACCATGCCAAAAAAGGAGGGGGGGGGGAATCGATAATTTAGATGGTGCCTTGGCTCCCTGTTTTGGTGAGGAAAGCGATAAAAACCGCCTTAACAACTCGACCCAGAAGCGAGCTGGCAGATAATGAGTAGAAGAGAATAAGAGAGAAAACAGCTCGCCGAGGGAGAGCAGGATTGGAATCAACCAACCTCTGCGAGCTCTAGAAGAGGCAGCTGTCGTGTTTGAGTCTTTCCGGCCACGCATTGACTAGTGGCGGGAAGAGATCAAACAGGCCACAGTGTAGCACACTGTGGGTGGTCAACTAGAGAAGACAGGAGCTGTAAGGGCAAAAGCAGATGTAATTGATAAGTGCAGTGTTATATAATATAGCACTGTGGGATTTTTGCCCTACCAACGTGTGTTTCTCGGAAGGTGTCCTCCCATCACTGACTGATAGGTGTCTGGGCTGATCTCTCTCGTTGTGAAAACTCTTCATAGAATTTCGGAGCGTCGATTAGAGTACATAGCCGGTTCATGGTGCTGAACCGCAGTAGACGGCAGTTCTAAATAGAGGGATATACCGGTTTGAAGGCCGATACCTGCTAAGTGAAAAATAGGGAAATCAGAGCACGATGAAAAAATCGCGGATGGATAAGATCATAAATGAATGTATTCCGAGACGTCTCGCAGATCTAACATTTCTGGAACGTCAACTCCTTTCAGTGCATTTTCGAACTGACAGGATTTCTCTAGAAAAGCTCAACTAGAAGTCGTTCTACAAATCAAGTGACGCAACAATAAAATATTTCTGAATTACCTTGTAATATCAAGAAAAGTAAACAACTTATTAGAAAAGGGGCGCATCCTAGATGAAGTGGTTTGGTTGATAGAAACACGAACGCAAAATGCGAACAGTAGAAGAATCTACTACAATACTACAACATCTTTCAGCATTTTCAGTATTTTTCTCAGCAGTGAGAACAAACAGCTTGTGACATTCAGTCCCATGTCTTTGGGCAGGGTCTACTCATGTGGCCCATCGCATAGCGTCCCATGATTCCTCATTATTTTCGTTCCGAAAAAAATGTAGTGTTTTTAGATCAAATCTCACAGGCTGTTTGTTTTCATTGTAGGAAAAACACTGAAAATGTTATTAGATATTGTTCTATTTTTGTAGATTCTTCTGTTGTTCACCTCTTGCTGGTCCGTGTTTTTATCAACCAAACCACTATGTCTAAGGGGCGCCCTTTTTCTGAAGCATTCGTTTCTAGGTCTTGTCATAACTTCCTGATTGTCTGTCGAGATGGGCAGATGTTTACGTCAAAAGAAGCTCTTTACCTCTGTTCTCCTTTTTTCCGTGAATTCTTCAATGGAAGCGGTCGAGAGGCTGATAGAGTGGAGTTTCTAGACACTGCGATTGATGCGGCGAAAACGGTCATCCTATTTCTCTTTTCACACTCAAGTTCATGGGTATACTTCGCATTTCAGGTCGTTACCTTCATGGTGACATCATCGTTCTCGGCTCCATCTCTAATGTCACCATTTCTCGTTAAAGACATCTACAATCTTGCCAACAGGCAAGTTTGCGTGTCTTCGAAGGCATTTCGTTCTCTTCAAAGGCATTTAAAGCCAGTGGTCGCGATGAAAAAAGTTGTTGGGAAAACTATAGAAACAAGCTTGGTTCGACAACGGCTAAAAAACCCTGAAGCTTTACTGGTCAAGAAACGGTCTTTAATCAGAGTTATTAGGCTCCTACATAAGGTGCCAATTCGGGCACACGTGCACAGCTCCGCCCAAAAAAAGATCCGAGTCTCATGCTGTGTAGTCAAAATTCAACAGCATTCATATGCTGTAGTAAATGCAAGTTTAACTAATTGAAACAGTTGGACAGCCAAAGCAAGCAATTCAATCAAGGTTTTGCTACATGAAGACAGAGATATCTGAGCAGGAAAATTCGAAGGCAACATGGTTGGGATAAGAGCATAAATAAGACCGCCTGGCCCGTACCATTTCGTCAACGGCGTTTAAAACGCTGAAAACCATCCAGGTTGACAGGATTCGAGCATTCCCGTCTCGAAAGCCTGTGGAACCCCACTCCTACGAATAACAGAATGAGGAGTGAGGCGTGTGGAAGCATTTGATAATATCTAACTGTTTTGCTCCGCTACGAGAGGTTCCTGATTTGGCAAAACAATATTTATGAGAAACTCGTTAAAAGAAGTGAAATACTTGGTGCATTTGATTTGTCATGGGATTTAACTCAGAAGAAACACTAAAAGCTCGATGAAATGATGTACCGTAGATTCGGATGTGCGCTTTCTTACCAAAAATTGAAAATTGAGTGTCATTTTGAAAGGCCAAATCACGCGCTCTCTGAAAACTATAGATTGCTCACTGTCGAAGTTTGCTGGTCTGAGCTCCTTGATAAAGTATGTTGTGGCTCCCACCATAATTTTCATTTTTTTCGACGAATATGTTTGTGTAGGCTCAGTAAGACGCGCGTGAGTTGGCCTGTCAAAACCAACCCCAATTTTCAATTTTTGGTAAGAAAGTGCACATCCGAATCTACGGTACATCATTGCATCGAGCTTTTAGTGTTTCTTCTGAGTTAAATTCCATGACAAATCAAATGCACCAAGTAATTCACTTCTTTTAACGAGTTGCTCATAAATATTGTTATGCCAAATCATGAACCTCTCGTAGCGGAGCGAAACAGTTAGATAATTTCATTTCATTTTAACGAAGGTTTCCTTAAAAGATAGGAAGAAGAAAACAGGGCACAGTCCTGGACGGAGAGGTGAGCCACCCACGATTCAAGGCAAATTAAATGAACCACCGATTGGTGAAGCCCCTTTCAAAGTTTGCCGGCCGAGGTCGGACGACTCGTTATCGATTTTGATATGTCAGGATAGATAAGATGGATAGGATAGGGTAGACAGATGGTACATATTCGATAGCGAGTCGTTCGACGTCGGTCGGACAAGTGTGAAAGGGGATTAAGGAAGTATTTCTGTAGAGCTTTTATAGAAACAATGATTGATAGCACTATCAGGCATTTTTTATCAGAGTTTTTCTTCATTTCTATCAATAAGTCTTGGGTGCCCCCCCCCCGTCTAGGATAGACCCGAAAACAGAACGTTCATGGTCTTTCTGCCCATCGCACCTGCTCGGCATTGTAGGACACACGTTACTTTCCCCGGCGCCCTGCGCTCTCCCAGTTGGGTCCCGCCCACTTTTACCGGCGCGCTGTGCACTCCAACTTAGGTCCCGTCCACAGTTCCCTGCGCTCTGTGAACTTCCAGTTGGGACCCGCCCACTTTTACCGGCGCGCTGTGCACTCCAACTTGGGTCCCGTCCACAGTTCCCGACGCTCTGTGGACTCCTATTTGGATCCCGGCCACCTCTTTGGGCGCCCTACGCACTCCCAGTTGGGTCCCTCCCACTTTTACCGGTGCGCTGTGCATTCCTACTTGGGTCCCGACCATTTTTTCCGCTCCCTACGCACTCCCTGTTGGGCCCCAACCACTTTTCCCGGCGCGCTGTGCACTCCCACTTGGGTCCCGTCCACAGTTCTCGGCGCTCTGTGGACTCCTATTTGGATCCCGGCCACCTCTTTGGGCGCCCTACGCACTCCCAGTTGGGTCCCTCCCACTTTTACCGGTGCGCTGTGCATTCCTACTTGGGTCCCGACCATTTTTTCCGCTCCCTACGCACTCCCTGTTGGGCCCCAACCACTTTTCCTGGCGCGCTGTGCACTCCCACTTGGGTCCCGTCCACAGTTCTCGGCGCTCTGTGGACTCCTATTTGGATCCCGGCCACCTCTTTGGGCGCCCTACGCACTCCCAGTTGGGTCCCTCCCACTTTTACCGGTGCGCTGTGCACTCCTACTTGGGTCCCGACCATTCTTTCCGCCCCCTACGCACTCCCTGTTGGGCCCCAACCACTTTTCCCCGCGCTGTGCACTCCCACTTGGGTCCCGTCCACAGTTCTCGGCGCTCTGTGGACTCCCATTTGGATCCCGGCCACCTCTTTGGGCGCCCAACGCACTCCCAGTTGGGTCCCTCCCACTTTTACCGGTGCTCTGTGCACTCCTACTTGGGTCCCGACCATTTTTTCCGCCCCCTACGCACTCCCTGTTGGGCCCCAACCACTTTTCCCGGCGCGCTGTGCACTCCCACTTGGGTCCCGTCCACAGTTCTCGGCGCTCTGTGGACTCCTATTTGGATCCCGGCCACCTCTTTGGGCGCCCTACGCACTCCCAGTTGGGTCCCTCCACCTTTTATCGGTGCGCTGTGCACTCCTACTTGGGTCCCGACCATTTTTCCGCCCCCTACGCACTCCCTGTTGGGCCCCAACCACTTTTCCCGGCGCGCTGTGCACTCCCACTTGGGTCCCGTCCACAGTTCTCGGCGCTCTGTGGACTCCTATTTGGATCCCGGCCAACTCTTTGGGCGCCCTACGCACTCCCAGTTGGGTCCCTCCACCTTTTATCGGTGCGCTGTGCACTCCTACTTGGGTCCCGACCATTTTTCCGCCCCCTACGCACTCCCTGTTGGGCACCAACCACTTCTCCCGGCGCGCTGTGCACTCCCACTTGGGTCCCGTCCACAGTTCTCGGCGCTCTGTGGACTCCTAGTTGAATACCGGCCACCTCTTTGGGCGCCCTACGCACTCCCAGTTGGGTCCCTCCCACTTTTCCCGGCGCGCTGTCCACTGCCACTTGGGTCCCGTCCACAGTTCTCGGCGCTCTGTGGACTCCTAGTTGGATACCGGCCACCTCTTTGGGCGCCCTACGCACTCCCAGTTGGGTCCCTCCCACTTTTACCGGTGCGCTGTGCACTCCTAATTGGGTCCCGACCATTTTTTCCGCCTCCTACGCACTCCCTGTTGGGCCCCAACCACTTTTCCCGGCGCGAGTGCACTCCCACTTGTGTCCCGTCCACAGTTCTCGGCGCTCTGTGGACTCCTGTTTGGATCCTGGCCACCTCTTTGGGCGCCCTACGCACTCCCAGTTGGGTCCCTCCCACTTTTACCGGTGCGCTGTGCACTCCTACTTGGGTCCCGACCATTTTTTCCGCCCCCTACGCACTCCCTGTTGGGCCCCAACCACTTTTCCCGGCGCGAGTGCACTCCCACTTGGGTCCCGTCCACAGTTCCTTTGGCGCCCTGTGGACTCCTATTTGGATCCCGGCCACCTCTTTGGGCGCCCTACGCACTCCCAGTTGGGTCCCTCCACCTTTTACCGGTGCGCTGTGCACTCCTACTTGGGTCCCGACCATTTTTCCGCCCCTACGCACTCCCTGTTGGGCACCAACCACTTCTCCTGGCGCGCTGTGCACTCCCACTTGGGTCCCGTCCACAGCCTTCGGCGCTCTGTGGACTCCTAGTTGGATACCGGCCACCTCTTTGGGCCCCCTACGTACTCCCAGTTGGGTCCCTCCCACTTTTACCGGTGCGCTGTGCACTCCTAATTGGGTCCCGCCCATTTTTTCCGCTCCCTACGCACTCCCTGTTGGGCCCCAACCACTTTTCCCGGCGCGAGTGCACTCCCACTTGGGTCCCGTCCACAGCTCTCGGCGCTCTGTGGACTCCTGTTTGGATCCCGGCCACCTCTTTGGGCGCCCTACGCACTCCCAGTTGGGTCCCTCCCACTTTTACCGGTGCGCTGTGCACTCCTAATTGGGTCCCGACCATTTTTTCCGCCCCCTACGCACTCCCTGTTGGGCCCCAACCACTTTTCCCGGTGCGCTGTGCACTCCCACTTGGGTCCCGTCCACAGTTCTCGGCGCTCTGTGGACTCCTATTTGGATCCCGGCCACCTCTTTGGGCGCCCTACGCACTCCCAGTTGGGTCCCTCCCACTTTTACCGGTGCGCTGTGCACTCCTAATTGGGTACCGACCATTTTTTCCGCCCCCTACGCACTCCCTGTTGGGCCACAACCACTTTTCCCGGCGCGCTGTGCACTCCCACTTGGGTCCCGTCCACAGTTCTCGGCGCTCTGTGGACTCCTAATTGGATCCCGGCCACCTCTTTGGGCGCCCTACGCACTCCCAGTTGGGTCCCGTCCACAGTTCTCGGCGCTCTGTGGACTCCTATTTGGATCCCGGCCAACTCTTTGGGCGCCCTACGCACTCCCAGTTGGGTCCCTCCACCTTTTATCGGTGCGCTGTGCACTCCTACTTGGGTACCGACCATTCTTTCCGCCCCCTACGCACTCCCTGTAGGCCCCAACCACTTTTCCCGGCGCGCTGTGCACTCCCACTTGGGTCCCGTCCACAGTTCTCGGCGCTCTGTGGACTCCTATTTGGATCCCGGCCAACTCTTTGGGCGCCCTACGCACTCCCAGTTGGGTCCCTCCACCTTTTATCGGTGCGCTGTGCACTCCTACTTGGGTCCCGACCATTTTTCCGCCCCCTACGCACTCCCTGTTGGGCACCAACCACTTTTCCCGGCGCGCTGTGCACTCCCACTTGGGTCCCGTCCACAGTTCTCGGCGCTCTGTGGACTCCTATTTGGATCCCGGCCACCTCTTTGGGCGCCCAACGCACTCCCAGTTGGGTCCCTCCCACTTTTACCGGTGCGCTGTGCACTCCTACTTGGGTCCCGACCATTCTTTCCGCCTCGTACGCACTCCCTGTTGGGCCCCAACCACTTTTCCCGGCGCGCTGTGCACTCCCACTTGGGTCCCGTCCACAGTTCTCGGCGCTCTGTGGACTCCCATTTGGATCCCGGCCACCTCTTTGGGCGCCCAACGCACTCCCAGTTGGGTCCCTTCCGCGTTTCCCGGTGCTCTGTGCACCCTCACTTGGGTCCCGACCATTTTTTCCGCCCCTCACGCACTCCCTGTTGGGCCCCAACCACTTTTCACGGTGCGCTCTGCACTCCCACTTGGGTCCCGTCCACAGTTCTCGGCGCTCTGTGGACTCCCTGATTTGGATCCCGGCCACCTCTTTGGGCGCCCTACGCACTCCCAGTTGGGTCCCTCCACCTTTTATCGGTGCGCTGTGCACTCCTACTTGGGTCCCGACCATTTTTCCGCCCCCTACGCACTCCCTGTTGGGCACCAACCACTTCTCCCAGCGCGCTGTGCACTCCCACTTGGGTCCCGTCCACAGTTCTCGGCGCTCTGTGGACTCCTATTTGGATCCCGGCCAACTCTTTGGGCGCCCTACGCACTCCCAGTTGGGTCCCTCCACCTTTTATCGGTGCGCTGTGCACTCCTACTTGGGTCCCGACCATTCTTTCCGCCCCCTACGCACTCCCTGTTGGGCCCCAACCACTTTTCCCGGCGCGCTGTGCACTCCCACTTGGGTCCCGTCCACAGTTCTCGGCGCTCTGTGGACTCCTATTTGGATCCCGGCCAACTCTTTGGGCGCCCTACGCACTCCCAGTTGGGTCCCTCCACCTTTATCGGTGCGCTGTGCACCCTACTTGGGTCCCGACCATTTTTCCGCCCCCTACGCACTCCCTGTTGGGCACCAACCACTTCTCCCGGCGCGCTGTGCACTCCCACTTGGGTCCCGTCCACAGTTCTCGGCGCTCTGTGGACTCCTAGTTGAATACCGGCCACCTCTTTGGGCGCCCTACGCACTCCCAGTTGGGTCCCTCCCCACTTTTCCCGGCGCGCTGTCCACTCTGCCACTTGGGTCCCGTCCACAGTTCCCGGCGCTCTGTGGACTCCTAGTTGGATTCCGGCCACCTCTTTCGGCTCCCTACGCACTCCCAGTTGGGTCCCTCCCACTTTTACCGGCGCGCTGTGCACTCCCACTTGGGTCCCGCCCATTCTTTCCGCCCCCTACGCACTCCCTGTTGGGCCCCAACCACTTTTCCCGGCGCGAGTGCAGTCCCACTTGGCTCCCCTCCACAGTTCTCGGCGCTCTGTGGACTCCTATTTGGCTCCCGGCCACCTCTTTGGGCGCCCTACGCACTCCCAGTTGGGTCCCTCCCACTTTTACCGGTGCGCTGTGCACTCCTACTTGGGTCCCGACCATTTTTTCCGCCCCCTACGCACTCCCTGTTGGGCCCCAACCACTTTTCCCGGCGCGCTGTGCACTCCCACTTGGGTCCCGTCCACAGTTCTCGGCGCTCTGTGGACTCCTATTTGGATCCCGGCCACCTCTTTGGGCGCCCTACGCACTCCCAGTTGGGTCCCTCCACCTTTTATCGGTGCGCTGTGCACTCCTACTTGGGTCCCGACCATTTTTCCGCCCCCTACGCACTCCCTGTTGGGCACCAACCACTTCTCCCAGCGCGCTGTGCACTCCCACTTGGGTCCCGTCCACAGTTCTCGGCGCTCTGTGGACTCCTATTTGGATCCCGGCCAACTCTTTGGGCGCCCTACGCACTCCCAGTTGGGTCCCTCCACCTTTTATCGGTGCGCTGTGCACTCCTACTTGGGTCCCGACCATTCTTTCCGCCCCCTACGCACTCCCTGTAGGCCCCAACCACTTTTCCCGGCGCGCTGTGCACTCCCACTTGGGTCCCGTCCACAGTTCTCGGCGCTCTGTGGACTCCTATTTGGATCCCGGCCAACTCTTTGGGCGCCCTACGCACTCCCAGTTGGGTCCCTCCACCTTTTATCGGTGCGCTGTGCACTCCTACTTGGGTCCCGACCATTTTTCCGCCCCCTACGCACTCCCTGTTGGGCACCAACCACTTCTCCCGGCGCCCTGTGCACTCCCAGGGTCCCGTCCACAGTTCTCGGCGCTCTGTGGACTCCTAGTTGAACACCGCCCACCTCTTTGGGCGCCCTACGCACTCCCAGTTGGGTCCCTCCCACTTTTCCCGGCGCGCTGTCCACTGCCACTTGGGTCCCGTCCACAGTTCTCGGCGCTCTGTGGACTCCTAGTTGGATACCGGCCACCTCTTTGGGCGCCCTACGCACTCCCAGTTGGGTCCCTCCCACTTTTACCGGTGCGCTGTGCACTCCTAATTGGGTCCCGACCATTTTTTCCGCCCCCTACGCACTCCCTGTTGGGCCCCAACCACTTTTCCCGGCGCGAGTGCACTCCCCACTTGTGTCCCGTCCACAGTTCTCGGCGCTCTGTGGACTCCTGTTTGGATCCCGGCCACCTCTTTGGGCGCCCTACGCACTCCCAGTTGGGTCCCTCCCACTTTTACCGGTGCGCTGTGCACTCCTACTTGGGTCCCGACCATTTTTTCCGCCCCCTACGCACTCCCTGTTGGGCCCCAACCACTTTTCCCGGTGCGCTGTGCACTCCCTCTTGGGTCCCGTCCCCAGTTCTCGGCGCCCTGTGGACTCCTATTTGGATCCCGGCCACCTCTTTGGGCGCCCTACGCACTCCCAGTTGGGTCCCTCCCACTTTTACCGGTGCGCTGTGCACTCCTAATTGGGTACCGACCATTTTTCCGCCCCCTACGCACTCCCTGTTGGGCCCCAACCACTTTTCCCGGCGCGCTGTGCACTCCCACTAGTCCCGTCCACAGTTCTCGGCGCTCTGTGGACTCCTATTTGGATACCGGCCACCTCTTTGGGCGCCCTACGCACTCCCAGTTGGGTCCCTCCCCACTTTTACCGGTGCGCTGTGCACTCCTAATTGGGTCCCGACCATTTTTTCCGCCCCCTACGCACTCCCTGTTGGGCCCCAACCACTTTTCCCGGCGCGAGTGCACTCCCACTTGGGTCCCGTCCACAGTTCTCGGCGCTCTGTGGACTCCTGTTTGGGATCCCGGCCACCTCTTTGGGCGCCTCTACGCACCCCAGTTGGGCCCCAACCACTTTTCCCGGCGCGCTGTGCACTCCCACTTGGGTTCCCGTCCACAGTTCTCCGGCGCTCTTGTGGACTCCTATTTGATCCCGGCCACCTCCTTTGGGCGCGCCCTACGCACTCCCAGCTGGGTCCTCTCCACCTTTATCGGTGCGCTGTGCACTCCTACTTGGGTCCCGACCATTTTTCCGCCCCTACGCACTCCCTGTTGGGCACCAACCACTTCTCCCAGCGCGCTGTGCACTCCCACTTGGGTCCCGTCCACAGTTCTCGGCGCTCTGTGGACTCCTATTTGGATCCCGGCCAACTCTTTGGGCGCCCTACGCACTCCCAGTTGGGTCCCTCCACCTTTTATCGGTGCGCTGTGCACTCCTACTCTGGGTCCCGACCATTCTTTCCGCCCCCTACGCACTCCCTGTTGGGCCCCAACCACTTTTCCCGGCGCGCTGTGCACTCCCACTTGGGTCCCGTCCACAGTTCTCGGCGCTCTGTGGACTCCTATTTGGATCCCGGCCAACTCTTTGGGCGCCCTACGCACTCCCAGTTGGGTCCCTCCACCTTTTATCGGTGCGCTGTGGCACTCCTACTTGGGTCCCGACCATTTTTTCCGCCCCCTACGCACTCCCTGTTGGGCACCAACCACTTTTACCGGCGCGCTGTGCAGTCCCACTTGGGTCCCGTCCACAGTTCCCGGCGCTCTGTGGACTCCTAGTTGGATTCCGGCCACCTCTTTCGGCTCCCTACGCACTCCCAGTTGGGTCCCTCCCACTTTTACCGGCGCGCTGTGCACTCCACTGGGTCCCGACCATTTTTTCCGCCCCCTACGCACTCCCTGTTGGGCCCCAACCACTTTTCCCGGCGCGAGTGCACTCCCACTTGGGTCCCGTCCACAGTTCTCGGCGCTCTGTGGACTCCTGTTTGGATCCTGGCCACCTCTTTGGGCGCCCTACGCACTCCCAGTTGGGTCCCTCCCACTTTTACCGGTGCGCTGTGCACTCCTACTTGGGTCCCGACCATTTTTTCCGCCCCTACGCACTCCCTGTTGGGCCCCAACCACTTTTCCCGGTGCGCTGTCCACTCCCACTTGGGTCCCGTCCACAGTTCTCGCCGCCCTGAGGACTCCTATTTGGATCCCGGCCACCTCTTTGGGCGCCCTACGCACTCCCAGTTGGGTCCCTCCACCTTTTACCGGTGCGCTGTGCACTCCTACTTGGGTCCCGACCATTTTTCCGCCCCCTACGCACTCCCTGTTGGGCACCAACCACTTCTCCCGGCGCGCTGTGCACTCCCACTTGGGTCCCGTCCACAGCTCTCGGCGCTCTGTGGACTCCTAGTTGGATACCGGCCACCTCTTTGGGCGCCCTACGTACTCCCAGTTGGGTCCCTCCCACTTTTACCGGTGCGCTGTGCACTCCTAATTGGGTCCCGACCATTTTTTCCGCTCCCTACGCACTCCCTGTTGGGCCCCAACCACTTTTCCCGGCGCGAGTGCACTCCCACTTGGGTCCCGTCCACAGCTCTCGGCGCTCTGTGGACTCCTGTTTGGATCCCGGCCACCTCTTTGGGCGCCCTACGCACTCCCAGTTGGGTCCCTCCCACTTTTACCGGTGCGCTGTGCACTCCTACTTGGGTCCCGACCATTTTTTCCGCCCCCTACGCACTCCCTGTTGGGCCCCAACCACTTTTCCCGGCGCGCTGTGCACTCCCACTTGGGTCCCGTCCACAGTTCTCGGCGCTCTGTGGACTCCTATTTGGATCCCGGCCACCTCTTTGGGCGCCCTACGCACTCCCAGTTGGGTCCCGTCCACAGTTCTCGGCGCTCTGTGGACTCCTATTTGGATCCCGGCCAACTCTTTGGGCGCCCTACGCACTCCCAGTTGGGTCCCTCCACCTTTTATCGGTGCGCTGTGCACTCCTACTTGGGTACCGACCATTCTTTCCGCCCCCTACGCACTCCCTGTAGGCCCCAACCACTTTTCCCGGCGCGCTGTGCACTCCCACTTGGGTCCCGTCCACAGTTCTCGGCGCTCTGTGGACTCCTATTTGGATCCCGGCCAACTCTTTGGGCGCCCTACGCACTCCCAGTTGGGTCCCTCCACCTTTTATCGGTGCGCTGTGCACTCCTACTTGGGTCCCGACCATTTTTCCGCCCCCTACGCACTCCCTGTTGGGCACCAACCACTTCTCCCGGCGCGCTGTGCACTCCCACTTGGGTCCCGTCCACAGTTCTCGGCGCTCTGTGGACTCCTAGTTGAATACCGGCCACCTCTTTGGGCGCCCTACGCACTCCCAGTTGGGTCCCTCCCACTTTTCCCGGCGCGCTGTGCACTGCCACTTGGGTCCCGTCCACAGTTCTCGGCGCTCTGTGGACTCCTAGTTGGATACCGGCCACCTCTTTGGGCGCCCTACGCACTCCCAGTTGGGTCCCTCCCACTTTTACCGGTGCGCTGTGCACTCCTAATTGGGTCCCGACCATTTTTTCCGCCCCCTACGCACTCCCTGTTGGGCCCCAACCACTTTTCCCGGCGCGAGTGCACTCCCACTTGGGTCCCGTCCACAGTTCTCGGCGCTCTGTGGACTCCTGTTTGGATCCTGGCCACCTCTTTGGGCGCCCTACGCACTCCCAGTTGGGTCCCTCCCACTTTTACCGGTGCGCTGTGCACTCCTACTTGGGTCCCGACCATTTTTTCCGCCCCCTACGCACTCCCTGTTGGGCCCCAACCACTTTTCCCGGTGCGCTGTGCACTCCCACTTGGGTCCCGTCCACAGTTCTCGGCGCCCTGTGGACTCCTATTTGGATCCCGGCCACCTCTTTGGGCGCCCTACGCACTCCCAGTTGGGTCCCTCCACCTTTTACCGGTGCGCTGTGCACTCCTATTTGGGTCCCGACCATTTTTCCGCCCCCTACGCACTCCCTGTTGGGCACCAACCACTTCTCCCGGCGCGCTGTGCACTCCCACTTGGGTCCCGTCCACAGTTCTCGGCGCTCTGTGGACTCCTAGTTGGATACCGGCCACCTCTTTGGGCGCCCTACGCACTCCCAATTGGGTCCCTCCCACTTTTCCCGGCACGCTGTGCACTCCCACTTGGGTCCCGTCCACAGTTCTCGGCGCTCTGTGGACTCCTAGTTGGATACCGGCCACCTCTTTGGGCGCCCTACGTACTCCCAGTTGGGTCCCTCCCACTTTTACCGGTGCGCTGTGCACTCCTAATTGGGTCCCGACCATTTTTTCCGCTCCCTACGCACTCCCTGTTGGGCCCCAACCACTTTTCCCGGCGCGAGTGCACTCCCACTTGGGTCCCGTCCACAGCTCTCGGCGCTCTGTGGACTCCTGTTTGAATCCCGGCCACCTCTTTGGGCGCCCTACGCACTCCCAGTTGGGTCCCTCCCACTTTTACCGGTGCGCTGTGCACTCCTACTTGGGTCCCGACCATTTTTTCCGCCCCCTACGCACTCCCTGTTGGGCCCCAACCACTTTTCCCGGCGCGAGTGCACTCCCACTTGGGTCCCGTCCACAGTTCTCGGCGCTCTGTGGACTCCTGTTTGGATCCTGGCCACCTCTTTGGGCGCCCTACGCACTCCCAGTTGGGTCCCTCCCACTTTTACCGGTGCGCTGTGCACTCCTACTTGGGTCCCGACCATTTTTTCCGCCCCCTACGCACTCCCTGTTGGGCCCCAACCACTTTTCCCGGTGCGCTGTGCACTCCCACTTGGGTCCCGTCCACAGTTCTCGGCGCCCTGTGGACTCCTATTTGGATCCCGGCCACCTCTTTGGGCGCCCTACGCACTCCCAGTTGGGTCCCTCCACCTTTTACCGGTGCGCTGTGCACTCCTACTTGGGTCCCGACCATTTTTCCGCCCCTACGCACTCCCTGTTGGGCACCAACCCCTTTTCCCGGCACGCTGTGCACTCCCACTTGGGTCCCGTTCACAGTTCTCGGCGCTCTGTGGACTCCTAGTTGGATTCCGGCCACCTCTTTCGGCGCCCTACGCACTCCTAGTTGGGCCCCAACCACTTTTCCCGGCACGCTGTGCACTCCCACTTGGGTCCCGTCCACAGTTCTCGGCGCTCTGTGGACTCCTAGTTGGATACCGGCCACCTCTTTGGGCGCCCTACGTACTCCCAGTTGGGTCCCTCCCACTTTTACCGGTGCGCTGTGCACTCCTACTTGGGTCCCGACCATTTTTTCCGCCCCCTACGCACTCCCTGTTGGGCCCCAACCACTTTTCCCGGTGCGCTGTGCACTCCCACTTGGGTCCCGTCCACAGTTCTCGGCGCCCTGTGGACTCCTATTTGGATCCCGGCCACCTCTTTGGGCGCCCTACGCACTCCCAGTTGGGTCCCTCCACCTTTTACCGGTGCGCTGTGCACTCCTATTTGGGTCCCGACCATTTTTCCGCCCCCTACGCACTCCCTGTTGGGCACCAACCACTTCTCCCGGCGCGCTGTGCCCTCCCACTAGTCCCGTCCACAGTTCTCGGCGCTCTGTGGACTCCTAGTTGGATACCGGCCACCTCTTTGGGCGCCCTACGCACTCCCAATTGGGTCCCTCCCACTTTTCCCGGCACGCTGTGCACTCCCACTTGGGTCCCGTCCACAGTTCTCGGCGCTCTGTGGACTCCTAGTTGGATACCGGCCACCTCTTTGGGCGCCCTACGTACTCCCAGTTGGGTCCCTCCCACTTTTACCGGTGCGCTGTGCACTCCTAATTGGGTCCCGACCATTTTTTCCGCTCCCTACGCACTCCCTGTTGGGCCCCAACCACTTTTCCCGGCGCGAGTGCACTCCCACTTGGGTCCCGTCCACAGCTCTCGGCGCTCTGTGGACTCCTGTTTGGATCCCGGCCACCTCTTTGGGCGCCCTACGCACTCCCAGTTGGGTCCCTCCCACTTTTACCGGTGCGCTGTGCACTCCTACTTGGGTCCCGACCATTTTTTCCGCCCCCTACGCACTCCCTGTTGGGCCCCAACCACTTTTCCCGGTGCGCTGTGCACTCCCACTTGGGTCCCGTCCACAGTTCTCGGCGCTCTGTGGACTCCTATTTGGATCCCGGCCACCTCTTTGGGCGCCCTACGCACTCCCAGTTGGGTCCCTCCCACTTTTACCGGTGCGCTGTGCACTCCTAATTGGGTACCGACCATTTTTTCCGCCCCCTACGCACTCCCTGTTGGGCCCCAACCACTTTTCCCGGCGCGCTGTGCACTCCCACTTGGGTCCCGTCCACAGTTCTCGGCGCTCTGTGGACTCCTAATTGGATCCCGGCCACCTCTTTGGGCGCCCTACGCACTCCCAGTTGGGTCCCTCCACCTTTTACCGGTGCGCTGTGCACTCCTACTTGGGTCCCGACCATTTTTTGCGCCCCCTACGCACTCCCTGTTGGGCCCCAACCACTTTTCCCGGCGCGCTGTGCACTCCCACGTGGGTCCCGTCCACAGTTCTCGGCGCTCTGTGGACTCCTAGTTGGATACCGGCCACCTCTTTGGGCGCCCTACGCACTCCCAGTTGGGTCCCTCCCACTTTTCCCGGCGCGCTGTGCACTCCCACTTGGGTCCCGTCCACAGTTATCGGCGCTCTGTGGACTCCCATTTGGATCCCGGCCACCTCTTTGGGCGCCCTACGCACTCCCAGTTGGGTCCCTCCCACTTTTACCGGTGCGCTGTGCACTCCTAATTGGGTCCCGACCATTTTTTCCGCCCCCTACGCACTCCCTGTTGGGCCCCAATCACTTTTCCCGGCGCGAGTGCACTCCCACTTGGGTCCCGTCCACAGTTCTCGGCGCTCTGTGGACTCCTGTTTGGATCCCGGCCACCTCTTTGGGCGCCCTACGCACTCCCAGTTGGGTCCCTCCCACTTTTACCGGTGCGCTGTGCACTCCTACTTGGGTCCCGACCATTTTTTCCGCCCCCTACGCACTCCCTGTTGGTCCCCAACCACTTTTCCCGGTGCGCTGTGCACTCCCACTTGGGTCCCGTCCACAGTTCTCGGCGCTCTGTGGACTCCTATTTGGATCCCGGCCACCTCTTTGGGCGCCCTACGCAGTCCCAGTTGGGTCCCTCCCACTTTTACCGGTGCGCTGTGCACTCCTAATTGGGTCCCGACC